>CM021110.1:361622386-361764273 GCA_007115665.2 Sequoiadendron giganteum | reverse complement strand
AGAGATGGAGAGGGGGTGAAAGGGAGAGACTAAGAGAGAGGGAGTGGGAGAGAAGGGGTCGGAGTGAGAGGTACTTAGCTAGGTAGGGTGGGAGGGATATAGGGAGATAAAGGGAACTAAGAGAGAGGGAGAGAAAGAGAGAGTTGTGTAGGTAGGCTGCAAAGGGAGAGTCATGAGAGTGTGAGGGGATGAGAGGGAGAGACTTGAGAGATAGGTAGTGATAGGGAGTGTGAGAGAGAGGGAGTGGGAGAGAGAGGGAGTGATAGAGAGGGAGTGTGAGAGTGAGAGACCTGAGAGAGGGAGAGGGTGTGGGAGGGAGTGTGAGAGTAAGAGACATAAAAAAGTGAGAGGGTGTAGGAGGGAGTGACCTAGGTAGGGTGCTAGAGTCAAAGACCTGAGAGAGAGAGGGGATGGGAGGGAGAGACCTGAGACATAGTCAAAGAGAGGGAGTGGCAGAGAGAGGGAGTGATGGAGAGGTAGTGGGAGGGAGATAAATAGAGGTAGTGAGAGAGAGTGGTGGGGATTGATTGAGCAAGAGTATGTAGAAATAGGGAGAGGGTAGATAGAGACAATTAGAGAGGGTAGGAGAGAGGGAGGGAGAGAGGTGAGATGGATAGATAGAGAAAAAGGGACAGGAGTTGAGGGTATAGGTTTGATGGATTAGGGTTGAGGACCTATAGGGTTGATGGTTTAGGGTATTGCATTTGGGGTATAGGGTTGAGGGATTAGGGTTGAGGGTAGAGGTTATTGGGTTGAGGGTAGAGGGTATAAGGTCTAATGGTTTAGGGTTTAAGGGTTCAGGGTTGAGGGTTGAGGGTAGAGGTTTTAGGGTAAAGGTTTGAGGGTATATGATTGAACGATTAGGATTGAGGATCCAATGTATAGGGTAGAGGGTAGAGGGGTTGAGGTTTTAGGGTTCAAGGGTTGAGGGTTGAGGGTAGAGGGTAGAGGGTTTAAGGGTTTATCGTTTAAGTGTTGAGGGTTGAGGGTTTAAGGTTTAGGGTAGAGGGTTTAGGGTTTAGGGTCCAATTTATAGGGTAGAGGGTATATCGATTGAGGGATTAGGGTTTAAGGACCGAGGGTTGATGATAGAGGGTAGAGGGTTGAGGGTTTAAGGATTGAGGGATTAGGGTAGAGAGTTTAATGGGGTTTAAGGGTTGAGGTTTTATGGTTGATGGTAGATGGTAGATGGTATCGGTTTGAGGATAAAGTGTAGAGAGTTTAAGGGTTTCGGCTTTAAGGGTTGAGGGTTGAGGGTTTAGGGTTTAGGGTTGAGAATTTAAGGGTTTAATGGTTGAGGGTATAGGGTTGAGGGATTAGGGTAGAGAGGGAGGGATGGATGAAGGGAGATATGGAGGGAGAAGTGAGATAGAGAGAAGGAGAGAAGAGGAGGGATGGATAGAGATATATGAGGGTTGAAGATCCAATGTGTAGGGTAGAGGGTTGAGAATTAAGGATATAGGGTTGAGGACCTAGAGGGTTAATGGTTTAGGGTATTGTGTTGTGGGTATAGCATTGAGGGATTAGGGTTGAGGGTAGAGGGTAGAAGGATAAAGGGATAAGGGGTTTAATGGTTTAGGGTTGAGGGTTTAGTGTTGATGGTAGAGAATTCAGGGTATAGTTTTGAGGGTAT
Source organism: Sequoiadendron giganteum (assembly GCA_007115665.2). NCBI lineage: Eukaryota > Viridiplantae > Streptophyta > Pinopsida > Cupressales > Cupressaceae > Sequoiadendron > Sequoiadendron giganteum. The sequence goes on along the minus strand of CM021110.1, from coordinate 361,762,640 downwards.
ATGGTTGAAGGATTAGGGTTTAGGTTCCAATGTATAGGGTAGAGGGTATAGGTGCTAAGGGTTCAAGGTTTAAGGGTTGAGGGTTGAGGGATTAAGGATTGAGGGTTTAGAATTGAGCGTTGAGGGTTTAATGTATAGGGTAGAGGGTAGAGGGTAGATAGTTTAAGGTTAAGGGTAGAGAGTTGAGGGAATAGGGTTGAGGGATTAGGGTTGAGGGTCCAATGTATAGGGTAGAGGGTATAGGGGTTGAGGGATTAGGGTAGAGATTTTACTTTGGTTTAAGAGTTTAACGGTTGATGGATTAGGGTTGATAGATTAGGGTTGATGGTAGAGGGTACTAAGTAGAGGGTAGAGGGTAGAGGGTTTAAGGGTTGATGGTTTAATGGTTTAGGGTTTAAAGGTTGAGGGTTGAGGGTTTAAGGTTTAGGGTAGAGGTTTGAGGGTATAGGGTTCAGGGTCCAATGTATAGGGTAGAGGGTATAGGAGTTGATGGATTAGGGTTTAATGGTAGAGGGTAGAGGGTAGAGGGTAGAGGGTAGAGGGTAGAGTGTAGAGGGTTGAAGGTTGAGGGCTTAAGGATTGAGGGATTAAGGGTTTAGGGTTAAGGGATTAGGGTAGAGATTTTACTTGGGTTTAAGAGTTTTATGGTTTAGAGATTAGGGTTGAGGGTAGAGGGTATTGGGTTGAGGGTAGAAGTTGGAGGGGTTAAGGGTTGATGGTTTAAGGTTTGAGGGTTTAGGGTAGAGAGGGATGGATGGATGAAGGGAGAGATGGAGGGAGAAGTGGGATAAAGTAAATGAGAAAACATGAGGGAGGGATAGAGATATATGAGGTTTTAGGATCCAATGTATAGGGTAGAGGGTTTAGGATCTATAGTATTGGGTTGAGGGTATATGGTAGAAGGTTTAAGGGTTTAGGGTTAAAGGGTTTGGGGTTGATGGTTTAGGGTTTAGGGTTGAGGTTTGAGGGTTGAGGGTAGAGGGTTTAGGGTATAGGTTTGAGGGTATATGGATGAAGTATTAGGGTTGAGGTTTCAATGTATAGGGTATATGGTATAAGGGTTGAGGGTTGAGGGTTGATAATTGTGGGTTGATGGTTTAATGTATAGGGTAGAGGGTAGAGGGTGGATTGTTTAATTGTTGATGATTGAGGTTTTAAGGTTGAGGGTATAGGGTTGAGGGTACAGGGTTGAGGGTATAGGGTTGAGAGTATAGAGTTGAAGGATTAGGGTTGAGGGTCTAATGCATAGGGTAGAGGGTATAGGGGTTGAGGGATTAGGATTAAAAGGTTCAGGGTAGAGGGTAGAGGGTTGAGTGTTTAGGGTTTAAGGGTTGTGGGTTTAAGGGTTGAGGGTTGATGGATTAGGGTAGATACTTTGCTTGTGTTTAAGGGTTGAAGGGTTGAGGGATTAGGGTTGAGGCTAGTGGGTATTGGTTTGAGGGTAGAGTGTAGAGGGTTTAAAGGGTTAGGGTTTAAGGGATGAAGATTTATGGTTTAAGGTTTAGGGTTGAGTGTTTAAGGGTTTAAGGGTTGATGGCATAGGGTTGATGGATTAGAGTAGAGAGGTAGGGATGGGGAGGGAGATATGGAGGAAGAAGTGAGATAGAGAGAAGGTGAGAAGATGAGGGAGGAACAAAGATATATGAGGGTTGAGGATCCAATGTATAGAGAAAAGGGTTGAGAATTTATGGCATAGGGTTGAGGATCTACAAGGTTGACATATTACAGTACTGGGTTGAGGGTAAAGGGTTGAGGGTATTGGGTTGAGGGTAGAGGGTAGAAGGTTTAAGGTTTAGGGTTTAAGGGTTTATGGTCGAGGGTTGAGGGTTTAGGGTGTAGGTTTGAGGGTATATGGCTAAAGGATTGGGGTTGAGGGTCCAATGTATAGGGTATAGGGGTTGAGGGTTTAGGGTTTAAGTATTGAGGATTGAGGGATTAAGGTTGGAGGGTTGAGAATTCAGGATTGAGGGTTTAATTTATAGGGTAGAGGGTAGAGGGTAGAGGGTAGAGGGTTTAAGGGTTGAGGGTTAAGGGTTGAGGGATTAGGGTTGAGGGATTCGGGTTGAGGTTCCAATGTATAGGGTGGAGGGTATATGGGTTGAGGGATTAGGGTTTAAGGGTTTGTGGTTGATGGTTTAAGAGTTGAGGGATTAAGGGTTGAGGGTTGAGGGATTAGGGTAGAGATTTTACTTGGGTTTAAGGGTTTATGTATTAGGGTTGAGGGATGAGGGTAGAGGGTAGAGAGTTTAAGGGTTTAGGGTTGAAGGGTTGAGAGTTGATGGTTTAGGGTTTTGGGTCAAGATATTATGGTTGATGGTCCAATGTATAGGTTAGAGGTTATAGGGGTTGAGGGATTAGGGTGTAAGGGTTGAGGGTTAAGGGTATTGGATTGAGGGATTAGGGTTGAGGGTATTGCATTTAGGGTAGAGAGTAGAAGGTTTAAGGGTTGAGGGTTGAGGGTTGAGTGTTGAGGTAGAGGTTATAGGGTTTACGTTTTAGGGATTAGGGTTGAGGGTCCAATGTATAGGGTAGAGGGTATATGGTTGAGGGATTAGGGTTGAGGGTAGAGGGCATTGGGTTGAAGGTAGAGTGTTTAAGGGTTGATGGTTGAGAGTTTAAGGTTGAGGGTAGAGAGTTTAGGGTTGAGGGATTAGGGTTGAGGGTAGAGGGTAGAGGGTGTAAGGGTAGATGGTTAAGAGTAGAGGGTTGAGGGTTGAGGTAAGAGGGTTTAGGGTTTAGGGTATATATTGGAGGGTATATGGTTGAAGGATTAGCATTGAGTGTCCAATGCATAAGTTAGAGGGTATAGGAGTTGAGGTTTTAGGGTTTAAGGGTTGAGGGTTGAGGTATTAAGGGTTGAGGATTGAGAATTGAGGGTTGAGGGTTCAATCTATAGGGTAGATGGTAGAGGTTAGAGGGTTTAAGGGTTTATGGTTTAAGGTATGAGGGTTTGAGCATTTGAGTTTGAGGGTAGAGGTTTGAGGGTATAGGGTTGAGGGATTATAATCGAGGGTCCAATGTATAGGGTAGAGAGTATAGGGGTTGAAGGGTTAGGGTTTAAGGGTTGAAGGTAGAGTGTTGAGGGATGAGGTTTTAAGGGTTGAGGGACTGAGGATTTAGGGTTGAGGTAATAGGGTTGTGGTATTAGGGTTGAGGGTAGAGGGTCTTGGGTAGAAGGTATAGGGGAGATAATTTAAGGGTATAGGGTTTAAGGGTTGAGGGTTAAGGGTTTAGGGTATAACATTGAGTGTTTAAGGGTATAGGGTCGACAACCTTTAGGGTTGATGGTTTAGGGTACTGGGTTAAGGGTATAGGGTTGAGGGATTAGGTTGAGGGTAGAGGGTAGAAGGTTTAATGGGTTAGGGTTTAAGGGATTAGGGTTGAGGGTTTATGGTTGAGGGTAGAGGGTTTAGGGTATAGGTTTTAGGGTATATGGTTGAAGGATTATGGTTGAGGGTCCAATCTATAGGGTAGAGAGTATAGGGGTAGAGGGATTAGGGTTTAAGGGTTGAGGGTTCAGGTTATTGGGTTCAGGGATTACGGTTGAGGGTAGAGGGTATTAGGTTGAGGGTAGAAGGTAGAAGGTTTAACTGTTTAGGGTTTAAGGGCTTAGGGTTGAGAGTTTATGGTTGAGGGTAGAGGATTTAGGGCATATGTTTGAAGGATTAGGGTTGAGGGTCCAATGTATAGTGTAGAGGGTATTGGGTTGAGGATAGAGGGTTTAAGGGTTGAGGGTTGAATGTTTAAGGTTTAGGATAGAGGATTGAGGATTTAGGTTTGAGGGATTAGGGTTGAGGGAAGAGGGTATTGGGTTAAGAGTAGAGGGTAGAAGGCTTAAGAGTATAGGGTAGAGGGTTTAAGAGTAGAGGGTTAAGGGTTGAGGGTTGAGGGTTGAGGATTGAGGGTAGAGGGTAAAGGGTTTAGGGTATAGGTTTAAGGGTATATTATTGAAGGATTAAGGTTGAGGGTCCAATGTATAGGGTACAGGGTATAGTGGTTGAGGGTTTAGGGCTTAGGGTTTAAGGGTTGAGGGTTGAGGGATTAAGGGTTGAGGGTTTAATTTGTAGGGTATAGGGTAGATGGCAGAGGATAGAGTGTTTAAGGGTTTAGGGTTTAAGGGGTGAGGTTTGAGGGTTTAATATTGAGGGTAGAGATTTGAGTGTATATGGTTGAGGGACTGGGGTTGAGGGTCCAATGTATAGGATAGAGGGTATAGGGGTTAAGGGATTAGGGTTTAAGGTTCTAGGGTAGAGGGTAGTGGGTTAAGGGTTTAAGGGTAGAGGGATTAAGGGTTGAGGTTTGAGGGATTAGGGTAGAGAGTTTACTAGGGTTTAAGGGTTTAAGGGTTGAGGGTTTAGGGCTGTGGGATTAAGGTTGAGAGTAGAGGCTATTGGGTTGAGTGTACAAGGTAGAGGGTATAGGGTTTAAGGGTTGAGGGTTGAGCATTTATGGTTTATGGTTGAGTGTTTAAGGGTATAGGTTTGAGAACCTATAGGGTTGATGTTTTAGGGTATTGGGTTTAGGGTATAGGGTTGAGGGATTAGTGTTGAGATTAGAGGGTATAAGTTTTAAAGGTTTAGGGTTTAAGGGTTTAGGGTAGAGGATTTAGGGTTAAGGATAGAGAGTTTAGGGTATAGGTTTGAGGGTATATGGTTGAAGGATTAGGGTTGAGGGTCAAATGTATAGGGTAGAGGGTATAAGGGTTGAGGGTTTAGGGTTTAATGGTTGAGGGTTGAGGGATTAATGGTTGAGGGTTGAGAATTGAGGGTTGTGTGTTTAATTAATAGGGTAGAGGGTAGAGGGTTTAAGGGTTTATAGTTTTAGGTTTGAGGGTTTAAGGTTGAGGGTAGAGGGTTGAGGTTAGATGGTATAGATTTGAGGGATTAGGGTTGAGAGACCAATGTATAGGGCAGATGGTATAGGGGTTGAGGGTTTAGGGTTTAAGAGTTGAGGGTAGAGGGAATAAGGGTTGAGGGTTGAGAATTCAGGGTTGAGGGTTTAATGTATAGGGTAGAGGGTAGAAGGTTTAAGGGTTTAGGGTTCAAGGGTTGAGGATTAAGTGTATAAGCTTGAGGGTAGATGGTTGAGGGATTAGTGTCGATGGTCCAAGGTATAGGGTAGATAGTATATGGGTTGAGGAATTAGGGTTGAGGGTAGAGGGTTGAGGGTTGAGGGTTTAAGGGTTGAGGGATTAAGAGTTGAGGGTTGGGGGATTATGGTTGAGGGTATAGGTAATTGGGTTGAGGGAATATGGTAGTGGGATTAATGATAGAGGATTAATGGTAGAGGGTAGATGGTTTAGGGTAGATGATTGAGGTTGGAGTGTAGAGGAGAGAGAAAGATAGATGGAGTGAGTGAGAAAGAGAGAGAGATACCTGAGAGAGGGAGAGGGTGTAGGAGGGAGAGACTTGAGAGAGAGAGAGAGGTAGGGAGTGGTACAGAGATAGAGGGTATAGGGTAAAGAGTAAAGGATAGAGGGTTTAAGGGTTTAGGGTTTAAGGGTTAAGGGTTTAGGGTTAAGGGTTAAGGGTTAAGGGTAGAGGGGGAGAGATAGAGGGAGTGAGTGAGAGAGATATACCTAAGAGAGGGAGAGGAGGTGGGAGGGAGATAATTGAGAGAGAGAGTAGAGGGTAGATGGTTTAAGGGTTTAGGATTACGGTTGGAGGGTAGAGGGTTAAGGGTAGATGGGAGAGAGATAGAAGGAGTGAGTGAGTGAGAGAGATACCTAAGAGAGTGAGAGGGGGTGGGAGGGAGTGACTTGAGAGAGAGAGAGGGAGAGATAGAGGGAGTGACTTGGAGAGAGATATAGGGTAGAGGGTATAGGGTTTAAGGGTTAAGGGTTAAGGGTAGAGAGTAGAGGGTTAAGGGTAGAGGGGAGAGATATAGGAGTGAGTGCATGAGAGAGAGACCAGAGAGATGGATGAGAGGTAGGAGGTACTTGAGAGAGAGAGAGAGGGGGAGGGAGTGGGAGAGAGATAGAGAGTATATGGTTAAGAGTAGAGGGTCGAGGTTTCAAGGGTTTAGGGTTTAATGTTTAAGGGTTAAGGGTAGAGGGGCTGAGAGATATAGAGGGAGTGAGTGAGTGAGAGAGAGACTTGAGAAAGAGAGAGGGAGTGAGAGGGAGAGACTTGAGAGAGAGAGAGAAGTGAGTGGGAGAGAGATAAAGGGTAGAGGGTTAAGAGTAGAGGGTATAAGGTTTAAGGGTTTAGGGTTGAGGTTAGAGAGTTTAGGGCATAGGTATGAGTGACTAGGGTTGAGGGTCCAATGTATAGGGTATAGGGTATAGGGTTGAGTGATTAGGGTAGAGGGTAGAGGGTATTGGGTTAAGGGTAGAAGGTTTAAGGATTAAGGGTTAATATTTTAAGGGTGAGGGTAGAGGGTTTAGGGTTTAGGGTTTAGGGTTGAGGGATTAGGGTTGAGGGTAGAGAGGGAGAGAGTGGGAGAGATATAGAGGGTATACACACAAGAAAATCCTTTCTAATTTCTAAATATTTTACAACATCCTTAATTAGAGGGTTCCCTTGAATTTTCTTAGCCTGTAATAAATAGATTTTCCCATAGTATATGGGTGTCCTTCCTCTTTCATATGGACCAGCAAGCCATAAAACTTGATAGATACAATTAGATTTCTCCTATCCATCCACAAAGATATGTTTGAATTTTGACCTACCCACCTGCAGCCAACTACCTTTTGTTAACCACAAATTATTGATATATTATTCTTATTGTTTCAAATCTAAGTGTGTACTGAATTCGATGAAATTGGTAACCTAACTTGGCCTGTTTGAAAAAATGGGTCCAAGAAATAGGGTCTCCCGATGATTTACTACTAGCTTGAAAATTTGGTAAAATTGGTAACCTAACTTGGCTTGTTTGAAAGAATGGGTCCAAGAAATGGGTTTTATCACCAGAAGACCACATTTCTCAGACCCATTTTTTTGAATAGGCCACTACATTGCCAATTTCACTAAATTGGCAAGATAGTGGGCCCACTAGCTTGCCAACTTGATGAAATTGGCAACCTAACTTGGCCTATTTGAAAAAATGGGTCCAAGAAATGGGGTCTCTTGGTGACCCCATTTCTTGGACCCATTTTTTCAAATAGGCCAAGTTAGGTTGCCAGTTTCACCAAATTGGCAAGCTAGTGGGCCTACTAGCTTACCAATTTGGTGAAATTGGAAACCTAACTTGGCCTCACTACATTGTCAATTTCACTAAATTGGCAAGATAGTAAAATCACTAGGAGACCCCATTTCTCTGACCTATTTTCTTAAACAATCCAAGTTAGGTTGCAAATTTCACCAGCCCACTAGCTTGCCAATTCAGTGAAATTTTCAACATAACTTGGCCTATTTGAAAAAATGGGTGTGAGAAATGGGGTCTCCCGGTGATGTAAATCACTGGGAGACCCCATTTCTTGGAACCATTTGTAATTAGGAGAAAATAAAATATAAAACTAATATAGCAATATATCAAATCCTAACTAGCACAATAGAGTACAAGCAAGCATGAAAATCAAAATAGCAAGCAAATGCAAACCCAAATCCATGCTAAACTCGATTTATATCCATTGCTCTTCTCAACCTCGCATGAGAATGCAAGATTTTGAAGGGTTGTTGATGGAGGAATTTTTGTTGCTCACTACTGCAGCAACATAAAATTAAGATGTAGATGATAGATGAGAAATAGATAGATGAAAGATGGAAGATTGTAGAGATAATTCGATAGAGTAAGGGTACTTGAAAGTTCATCCATGCAAATGTGTTGGTTGTGGGTTAATTTATAGGTGAATATGGGAGGATGAAGGGATACAACTTTCCTTTTTGTGAGCGGTAGTGGAATTAGAAATTTGATCCTGCAACTTGGGAGTAGAAATGAAAGGTGGATCAAGTTAACTAAAGAGGAGAATGGAAATGGGATCGAGTTAACTTACAAGATGATTTGGAAAGTGATGAAGTCATTTTGAGAGATGATTTAGAAAGTGAATCAAGCCATTTAGGGAAATAATTTAAATAATTTAGAATTATTTAAATTATAAGAGATGTGAGAGGATAAGGATTAATTTAAATGAATATTTAATTTATTTAAATAATTTGGGGAATGTGGATTAATTAAATAAATAAAATTCATTTAATTAATTGGTTAAAGGATAAATAGATTAATTAAATAAATATAATTTATTTAATTAATTGGATAGAGATTAAATAATAGGGATAATGAAAGGGGTTATGTGAGGTTTAGAATAAAATGTGTTGTAAGATGTCAAAATGTATGTCAAACGTGAATGTCACAAGATTTGGTCAATTTTAGGTGACTACATTTTGCCCCTCTTTGAGATGATGTTCCAGATGATGAGATTTGTGTCGAGTAACATCATTTCAGAGAAGCTAAGGTATGGGTAAAAGAAGATGGATGATGAAGGAAAGATAGGATAATGATGATGATGGGATGATGGTGCCTCCTCGAGAGGATAGGTGGGTTGAACAAACACGGGTATGCTCTCGAAATGGATGAAATGATAAAATATGGATAAAGAGTTGGATACTACATTAAGCTACAAGAAAGTGAGCAATCATGGTGTTTGATGTAGCATTAGATGTTATGCACCAAGGTACAAGGACCAAGGTGATGATGTGTCTCATGCCCCAGCGTAATATAACCTTCTCTAAACGTATGAGGAAGTAAACTTAGAGAATTAAAGTCCTAATGCACAAAAGGTATGATACATGACCTTAGATGAAAAGGATAGTGCAAAACGCTATTCCAGCATACACAAGATATGAATATTAGCTGGAATGATATGGATTTGATGCAAATGCAAGAAAAAATGATAACACACATAAGCAAGAAAGCAAGCAAGCATGCACAGATGATTCAAAAACAAACAAGGTATTGCCCCTGTCAAGCTGTAAACTGGTGATTAATTGCTTAATTCATGATGATTATAGTGTTGTCATTGCGAGGAATGATATATCCCTAGATCAACACAAGGATGACTGATTTATTGATTGGTTTATTTGGTTTACAACAAGATTAGGATCAAGACCATTGATGCAATTGGATAATTTTACAAGATTGATTGACTTGATTGGTATGGATTAAGGATTGACTTACATTTGGATTTGATGTATGAATGAATGAATTTGATGAAGATGATTGGATTGAGGTATTGGATTGATTAGATGAAATTGGAAGAAGTGATTGGATGGATTGATTTTATTGCTTGGATTTTCATTGGCTATTTGATTTTTTTATACTTTTTTTAGGACCTTTTTCCATTTTTATTTATATTGAAATGTTTTGACTTTTTTGCTTTTTTGAAATGTTTTCATTTTTTTGCATTTTTGAAATGTTTTTTGGATTTTTGAAATGTTTTGATTTTTTTGGATTTTTGAAATGTTTTGATTTTTTTTTGTCTTTTGGGAATTTTATGATTTTTAGAGATTTTTTCAGGATATTTTAAGGGAAGAATGTAAGGATAAGGCTAATGAATAGGATGATGAAGATCAACTAGATAAGATATGGACACAAATTCTCAAATATTTTTCCCCTATTCCTCATCAAGACCAAGGAAGGGAAGAAAGGATGTATTTAGATAGAATGATGGAATATGGATAAGGTAAATGATATGTTATGGAAGATATGGCTAAAGTGTATAGGATAAGATGTATGATGTTAAAGAAGATCCTCATCTTTGTCAAGATCAAAGGTGGAAAGGTAAAGAATGGATGTAAAGAGGATAATGGATATGAATGACAGGATGGACGAAACTTGCCCACAAGTGTAAAGTGTAAGAGGAATATGGAAGATAGGATGTGGCTAGGGATACAGAGGAAGGAATCAAACATCAAGTTTCATGACTAATATCCCTAGAATGTGTGCTCTAATAAACCATGGCAATTGGAATTAGACTCATAAATGTTGGCATGATGGAAAAAAAGCTAAGGACTTAAGCAAAGGTTTGGATAAAAGGAGGATAATGGGGGATGGATGTTAGATCATGGATAGGAGATTGGAAGGATTTTTGATGGATAGATGGAAAGGATGGCAAGATCATCATCAGAACACACCTTGAAGGGTGGTGGAGTGATGGAGGAAAAATGGATTTTGAAGGTGATAGGTTTTTAGATGGAAGATTGGAGGAAGCATTTGGATTAGCAAATGTGGATTCCAATTAAGATTTTATTGCTTCCATGAGAATTTTAGGAATCCACATAGCTTTTGACTCTGATTTTTGCTTGATGGGCCTTTATGGCCTTTGATATTTTTCTTTTTGATTTAGGAGCCTTTGTGGCCTTTGAATTTTTTCTTTTTCGTTTATGGGCCTTTGTGACCTTTGAATTTTTTTCTTTTGACTTATGGGCCTTTGTGGCCTTTGAATTTTTTTCTTTTGAATTTGGATCAGTTTTTCTTTTATTTTTGCATGTCTCTTTGAGGAAACATGTTGATCCTTTGATGTATGTGGATTTTGATATGGAAGCTTTTGAAATTTGGCACCCAAATTTCTTTCAAGAGCAATAGTATGGGTGGATAAAGATGAATGATATGAAGGTATTATGGATGGGTTGGTGTAGGTATGTTGGAAAAGGTTCAAGGGTGTGTGCCTTTTTTGTTCTTGATGAATAGGAGATGGAGGGATGTAGGGACCCAATATGGATGATAAGGACCAAGGATAGATGGAAGGTTTGATGGACTAGGATACTTAGATTTATTTTGATGAAATCTAGACTTACAATGGGTACCAATGTCTTGAGTGTGAGGTGTATAACCAAGGCCATGATAATATGGATTTTCTTGGATATAATGGGGTTCTAGGATACCTTGTTCATGAAGGCCTAACCCTTTTCCTTTGTGGTTCATACTTTGACACATTTGTTTGCCAATTGGATACGTATTGTTTATGAAATGAGATGTGAGTCCATTTTGGGGAGGATATGATTTTGATGAAAGGATAGGTGTTGGAAGTAAACTCGAGTGGATAAAGGTAGAGGAACCCATTTTATAGGTGTGGGGTTCATGGATAGCTTGAATAGGGGTGATAGACTCTTGTGGAAGATTGTAATCATGACATGAAGATAAAGGGGTGATTTGATCTTGACTTAAGGTAGGATCATTGGATGGGATGGATGGTATCATTTGATCTTGGTTATAAGATGGAAGGGGCTCATGACATGGATATGAAGGGATGCTTTGATCCTGAATTAGAGGAAGGGGATCATTGAATGGAATAAAAGTTAGAATTTGATCTTGATTTTGAGAGGGATCCTGAGATGGAAGGGTCTCATGTGATAGAGAGGGTGTGACATCTTGATCTTGATTGGGATGGGTATCATTAGATGGGGTAATGAATGGAAAACTTTGTTCTCGTGATGGACTAGTGTCATGCCATGGAGGTGGTATAATAGGATCATGATACAATGTGGATATGCTTGGATCATCAAATGGGTTGGATATGGTAAGATTATGAGATGGTATGGATTCATTAGATGAGGTGGAATGGGATGACTCTTGAGTAGGCTCGACATGTTCTAGATGGTCAAAAACATGGAGACATAATGGAGATTTACTTGGGCTCAATGAGGGAGATTCTTGAATAGGCTCAAGGGGGAGACTACATGATGGGGTTGTAAGAATGGGCATGGTGTTTGAAGACTCTTTGGTAGGTGGATGGGTGGATTCAGCTAAATCCATAGGTTTAGTTTTGAAATATTTGAATTTAGGGCAAAGATTTGATGGAGAATTGAAAGGATCTTGATTTTGTTGCCAAGGTGGACTGGGGCTCCTATGTTCTTGTTGTGAAATGGATGGATATGTTGATGTAGCATTGACATGATATGTAGATGGGTTAGGTTGGCATGATGATGAAGGTAACACATATCATTGATGTTGAATGTGTTGAGGTTGGAATGGTTTTTGGAATCCCTTAAGCGTGATTATTGGTTTAGGTGGTAGAATGTGATTAGGGGCTCCCTTAAGTACATTTTTTGGTTTTATTGGAGAAATTTCATTAGGAACTCCCTTAAGTGTGATTATTGGTTTAGGTCTAGATGAAGACATAGTAAAAAGTGATGTGGAAGATAGGGACGAAGGCATATTTGGATTTTGTTTTGGAATGCTTTGAGGTGTTTAAGGATGGTTAGAGATGATTAGAATGACATGTTTATGTGTTGGTGTTTAGAGCTTGATATGACAATTTGCAAACAAATGATCACATATGCAAGACACATAAGCAAGTTTGAATTTGAAATTATGAATGTGATGATTAAGTACACTTGAAAATGACACGTCAACAAGTCCTAGAACTAGTCAAGTGGTTATGGTCAATTATGTCTCAAGCTAGGATGCACAAGGTTGACTAGGGATGATTTGAAAACAAAATCCTACCACATAGCCAGGATAAAGGGGTAACCCACCCTTCACCTTCACTTCCTAAAGGTATAAAGTTCTTTGGGGCTTAGCCAAGAGTGACAAGATTTTACCTCCCAAAAGAGTTTCTTTCGATTCACACTTCGATTGAGGTCATCTCTAAGGGTGATGAAATCCCCTAGTAGGCCTCCTATGAAGGGTTTGACAAAAGAAAACCAAGTGAGATGTTTTTGATCACACATGCACTTGATTCGCACTCATAGTTGTTAATTTCCTTTAGAAATAAAATGCGTGTAAAATAGTTCAAACACTTGTTCTTGTTAAATCAAAGCCAAAATATGTGATGGAAGACACTTGTTCATTTTAACCCAATTTCAATGATGTGAATGCAAGCAATGTTCATTTTAAGAGCCCAAATCCAAATGTGTTTGGAAACAATGATTAAGAGAAATGAAAGATTAGAGGGAATGCACCCAAAATTTATGCTTCCAATCTACTATCTATGATTGATATTGTTGCTACTACAGCTCCTTATGATCACCTACAAGATCAAAAAATGATATTATAAAGTAGCCTTATAAAAAATAAGTTCATCAAAAAATTGCAATTTCAGATACATGTTTTTAACATAGCCGAATTAGATTCGATTATTGTAAGATGTTGATCTGAAAAATAAAATAAAAAAGAAAAGATCCCTGCTAATTTTTTAAGAGATTTGTAGAAATGTAAAGAAGTCAAAAAAATTCTCTGTTTTGCACCTAGAAACGCGGATTTGTGAAAACCCTATAGAAAACAAAGATTGGTTTTTTTCGTATTGTATTTGACCTCCAAATAAAATTTGTAAAATATAGACCCCCATTATAATTTCAAGAGATTTCCAAAAATGTAACTTTTTTTGAAAAATTCATCGATTTGCATCCAAAATGTCAATTTTATGAAAAAAATGTAGAATCACAATAACTCCTACAAAAATGACAATAAACCCTCAATATTTTTACTATAGCCTCTTGAGATGATGTGAAAGATTCTATGAAAATATTGTAGAAATAATTCATAGCTGTCTAGAATATATGAAGAAATTTTTAAAACCTAGGGTTTTGTTCAAAAAATGGCAGATCTGCAACAAAAAGTCAATAAAACCTGCAAAAATCAAGCTAGATCAAAGAAGTCAGGTTCACCAATGTAATTAGGAGAAAATAAAATATAAAAATAATATAGCAATATATCAAATCCTAACTAGCACAATAGAGTACAAGCAAGCATGGAAATCAAAATAACAAGCAAATGTAAACCCAAATCCACGCTAAACTTGATTTATCTCCATTGCTCTTCTCAACCTCGTATGAGAATGCAAGATTTTGAAGGGTTGTTGATGGAGGAATTTTGGTTGCTCAATATTGCAGAAACATAAAATTAAGATGTAGATGATAGATGAAAAAAAAACGAGATGAAAGATGATGGATGAAAGATTGTAGAGACAATTCGACAGAGTAAGGGTACTTGAAAGCTCATCCATGCAAATGGCTTGGTTGTGGGTTAATTTATAGGTGAAGATGGGAGGATGAAGGGATAAAACTTTCCTTTTTGTGTGTGGTAGTGGAATTAGAAATTTGATCGTGCAACTTGGGAAGAGAAATGGAAGGTGGATCAAGTTAACTAAAGAGGAGAATGGAAAGGGGATCGAGTTAACTTACGAGGTGATTTAGAAAGTAATGAAGTCATCTTGAGAGATGATTTAGAAAGTGAATCAAGTAATTTAGGGAAATAATTTAAATAATTTAGAATTATTTAAATTGTAAGAGATGTGAGAGGATAAGGATTAATTTAAATGAATATTTAATTTATTTAAATAATTTGGGGAATGTGGATTAATTAAATAAATAAAATTCATTTAATTAATTGGTTAAAGGATAAGTGGATTAATTAAATAAATATAATTTATTTAATTAATTGGATAGAGATTAAATAATAGGGATAATGAAACGGGTTATGTACGGGATAATAAAATGTGTTGTAAGATGTCAAAATTGATGTCAAATGTGAATGTCACAAGATTTGGTCAATTTTAGGTGACTACACCATTTTTTCAATCAGGCCACTACATTTCCAATTCAATAAAATTGGTAATCTAACTTGGTCTATTTGAAAAAATGGGTCCAAGAAATGGGGTCTGCTAGTGATTTACATCACCGAGAGACCCCATTTCTTGGACCCATTTTTTCAAACAAGCTAATGCATTGCTAATTTCACCAAATTAACAAGCTAGTGGGCCCACTAGCTTACCAATTCAGTGAAATTGGCAAACTAACTTGTCTTGTTTGAAAAAATGGGTCCAAGAAATGGGGTCTCCCAATGATGTAAATCACCGAGACCCCATTTCTTAGATCCATTTTTTCAAGCAGGCCACTACATTGCCAATTTCACCGAATTTGTAAGCTAGTGGTGCCACTAGCTTGCAAATTCAGTGAAATTGGCAACCTTCACCGAATTGTCAAGCTAGTGGGCCTACTAGCTTGCCAATTCTACATCATTGAGAGATTGCATTTCTTGGACCCATTTTTTCAAACAAGCTACTACATTGCCAATTTCACCGAATTAGTAACCTAACTTGGCTTGTTTGAAAAAATGGGTCCAATAAATGGGGTATCCCTGTGATGTAAATCATTGGGAGACCCCATTTCTTGGACCATTTTTTTCAAACGAACCAATACATTGTTTAAGGGTTTAGGATTTAAGGGTTCAGGGTTTAGTGTTTAGGGCTAAGGGTAGAGGTGGAGATATAGAGGGAGTGAGTGAGAGAGATAGAGAGAGGGAGTGGGAGAGAGATAGAGGGTAGAGGATTGTGAGAGAGGTAGATGGTAGAGAGATAGAGGGTAGAGAGTTTAAGTGTTTAAGGGTTTAAGGGTTAATGGTAGAGGGTAGAGGGGATAGAGATAGGATTGAGTGTGTGAGAGAGAGAGATACTTGGGAGAGGGGGTAGGAGGGAGAGACATGAGGGAGAGAAAGAGGGAGGAAGTGGAAGAGATATAGAGGGTAGAGTGTTTAAGGTTTTAAGGGTAGAGGGTAGAGGACTAAGGGTATATGGGAGAGAGATAGAAGGAGTGAGTTAATGAGAGAGAGAGACTTGAGAGAGAGAGATCGTAGAGGGTTAAGGGTTTAAGGGTTAAGGGTAGAGGGTAGAGGATTTAAGGGTTAAGGGTAGAGGGTAGAGGGGATAGAGATAGGAGTGAGAGAGGGAGAGGGGGTAGGAGGAAGATATTTGAGATAGAGAGAGAGGGAGGGAGTGGGAGAGAGAAAGAGAGAGAAAATAAACCTATAAAAATCAAATTTCTCAAAACGTGAGTTCATTTTGAAGTAGTAGAGATATGGTCATTTGTTTAGCAAGACATAACGTGCTCATGTTCTAAGACAAGCACGATGTAATGCGAGTACATTTTGTCTTGCTCTAAAAATAGTAAAATAATCAATATACCTATGATCTCTATGCCCACATTTTGCATATTCTCCTGGTTATGCATGTGTTCCAACAAAAAAAGAAAGTTGTTTATGCTTTTGTGAAGTGTGCATGCAATTTTTTCACATTCCACCACCTTTTTCATGATCTTTCCACCAACTTTGCATGACATAGCAGTGTTTTCACATTGAAAGACATATAATATCAATTCATGTCTCAATTCCATTCAAGAGTGATATACAATTGAAGTTTGGAGGGAAACAAGCTTTTGAAAAAGTCAAATTGTTGAGGAGTTTGAAGAAAAAAGAAGCAAAGGCTACACAATTGGGTAGAAATCCTCTATTTGAAACTCCATTTTTTTAGGTATGTGAAGTATTTACACATTTTATTTCACTCTATTTTGGCCAAGCTTTGATTTTTTTATTTTTAATATTCCATGTTCATCATTGTTTGTTTGTCATTATAACCTTAGCTTGTCAATGAATATTCTAAATTACACAATTCTTTACACTTGCCAATTATATTTTTAAACCTCATCTCTTTGAGGTATTTTGTTAAACAATTGACTTACATTGTGTATGCGTCCACATTTTGTATACACATATATATGAAATAAGCTATAAGTAAGTAAGAAAATACATCATTTCTCAATCCTTTACTATGGAAGTGCATACCCATCTCCAAATCTTTCATTCTGGTATAGGCATGGGGGATGTTGGAAAATGTAGTAGAATTTGGTTTTACACCTAGAGACTGCATATGCTTGAAATTTTCTAAATCCTTTTCAATATATCCATTTTTTGCATATCCTGCAATCATTCTAGTCCATAAAGACATATCTCATTGAGGTATTTTGTCAAACAATTATACCAAGTAGCTGATAGGGTTGTCTATGCTACCAAATTTTCCATACATGTCTACCAAAGCATTTTATCAAACAACATAGACAAGGAAATCAACTATTTAAGTAAATGCCTCAAAGAAATGGGATCTCATGGTGATGTGCATTTTTGCAAGGAGCTAATTGCATTGTCTATGCTACCAAATTTTCCATACATGTCTCTACAAAATTGGAATATACTCCTCCCACATTGATAGATCTTTGAATCTATTTTGGTTTTAATCTCTATTTCTAAATTTACCTCATCACTAATGTTGTGATATATTTTAAATGTTTCCTTGATTAGTCTACCTACAAGGGACTATAACCCTTCTCTCCACTGTTTGAAGGCTATTTATTCAAGGCTAAGTTAGAAACATGGGGAAAGGTACAACCTATCTTTCAATCATGGAATTCCACAAGACCACATTTCTTTAATGTTTTCATAAACATGCATGCAAAATGTGGTAGCATTGACAAGCTAGTGAGCTCTCTAGCTTGCCAATGCAGTAGGGTTAACAAGGTAGGGGGAACTTTAAAAAATCACTCATATAAATGGGGGATCATGGTGATGTACGTCACCGTGCACCCCCATTTCTATGAGACAATTTTTCATGTACATCACCGTAAGCCCCCATTTCTATGAGGAATTTTTTCATGTTGCCCCTACCTTGTCAACCCTACTACATTGACAAGCTAGTGAGATCACTAGCTTGTCAATGCTCAAATGATTTTTTGGATGCAATTCTTTAAAGAAATGTGGTCATTTTGCATGCCTTGATTGCAAGACAGACTCAAAATGGAAGCATGGACAAGGTATGTGAATTGTTTGACAATAATGTTTTCATAGACATGTATGCAAAATGCGGTACCTTTGACAAGCTAGTGAGATCAATAGCTTGTCAATATAGTAAGGTTGACAAGGTAGAGGCAACATGAAAATATGCCTCATCACCATGAGACCCCATTTATATGAGGCATGTTTTCATGCTACCCCTACATTGTCAACCCTACCGCATTGACAAGCTAGTGAGCTCACTACCTTGTCAAAGTGGTAGGGTTGACAAGGTAGGGGTAGCATGAAAATATTCCTCATAGACTGTGAGACCCTATTTCTACAAGGCATATTTTAATGCTGCCCCTACATGTCTACAAAAAAAATATTTTCAAACAATTCACATGCCTTGCCCATGCTTCCATTTTGAGCCTATGTTGCAATCATGGCATGCCACATGACCATATTTCTTTAAGGCATTTCATCCAAAAAATCATGTGACCTTTGTCTATGCTAGAAATACTCTTCTATAGGATGATTGCAATTATTTTTTATGAATCCTTGAATGATACATATTTAATTTATTTTTATGGATTCATTTTTAGGAACTAATATCTGTGTCAATACCATGCTACAAGTAAAATTATCTATCATGTTGAGGAAATGAAGAAGGAATAAACCAATGGATGAAGAGTATGAAACTAATAAAGAAAATAAAAAATAATGGATGAGGGAATATTATCAGACAAAGAAATTGGATACAATTGATGAAAACAAGCCAATTGAAGAGGAACCTCAACCATCAAAAGGATAAAATGCATTGGTGGTACAAAGGACACGAATGTAAAAAGCATCATGCTAAGACAAATTTGAATAGAATATTTGGAGACATACCCTCTATCGCAAGTGAATACGAATGGACACCATCTACCACAAGTGAATATGGAGGCACACCATCTACTACAAGTGAATATGGAGGGAAACCAAATACCACAAGTGAATATGGAAGGAAAACATCTACTACACGTGAATATGAAGGGACACCATCCACCACATCTCAAGTTGAGAGTACATCATCACTCAGATTTGATGAAGAGGGTATGCCATCATCCCCATGTCAACCTCAAGGTATGTTGTCTATTCCACCATCGATCGAAGGTACACGATCTAAATCACCTCACTTAAATTTGATGAAATTCTTAATGTTGAGATGTATGTACCTAGGAGAAAACCACCTATAATTTTGTGTAGAAAGCTAAAGTATTTGATTAATATTGATTAGAATATTTTGTAGCACATAGAAGGTAAGATTCCAAAATGCACTTGTAGAAGATATGATGATAAGATTTGGAAATTGTTCTTTGAAAGACTAAATGAGACCGCAAGATGTCAACTATTTGTTAAAATGATGTGAGGTACTAAGTATATAAACATCATGAATATTTTTGGGTTAAGAACATCAAATGCTTCAAGTGAAAACACTATTGTGAAGAATCTAATGGATGCTTGTGAGAGTGTGGATAAGAACAAATGCTCAAAGGATAGAAATTTCACTTGACATGTCATTACATCGACTTTGGTAAGTATTCAAACAAGGAGATCTCATCTCATTATAAATACAAGTCAAAAATTGAGAATTAATAGATTTTTTTTATCAAGAGCCATCCAAAGGTGGCAAAGAATTGAGGAAAGAATTGAGGGCACTAATTTAAATGAATTATGGGATTTCTTGGGGAGACTCCCACGAAAAGATAAACCTGTTGTTGAAGCATTGAGAACACTAATTGAAGACTATTGGAAGAATAACACAAGGCCACCTCCAAATAAAAGGGATGTGGTAAGAAGGAGAATCGGTACTCTGAACCATGAGCCACATCCAAAGCATTTTTTTGATACGACTCAAAACTATTTTTTTTGTAAATTTCAAGAGGATTATCCTCAAATTCAAATTTGTTAGGGATATTTTGAAATGCTTAAACCTTTTTATGTCAAGATAAATCACACATACACTACTTTTTGATGTAGATTACATATTTAATTCTCTAACCATTATGATATTTATCATTCTATATGTTTAGATTTACATACTAATGATGTTTTGCAATAGTGTGGCATACATGTTGATGAGAGCCAATTATGCTCTATTTTATGCTATATTTTGGCCTATTTTATGCACCTTAATAACCATTCCCACATTCCATTTTCATATCATTTCATATAATTTTACTATTTCCCGTTGCATATGATTAAATACATATAAGTCATATTTAAAAAAGTTTTAAGATAAAAATATGGAAAATAATTATTGATTATTTTTACTAATAAATGTTGGAGCATGCATATTTCCTATCACCTATTTGACAAGAACCTTCGTGCCACTCTTTGGTCAGAAGCTGCTATGTATTAATTTTGGACCATCAAGTTATTCATATAATCATTTCAACAGATGAAGCTAGCTTCCTAGGTGGCAATGGTTAAAAATTCTCATAGTGACTGTGCATTGTTTTATCCAATGGCAACCTTCCTTTCGTTCTTCCTTCATGGCTCTTCCCACATACATTCTTCAACCACGTTGATCTATTCATGATAAATATTTGTCAACATATATTTCCACATCATTGTATCCTATGATATTTGGAAAATGGAAACTCGTCCAAAGGATGCATCAACAACTGTATGGAGGATGCACTGCTAGCTATTTGAAGAAACCCGTGGATCTTTCAATTTTCTATTGTTAGCTATTGTTATAACTGAATAATTTTCTACCATAGAATTAAGCCACCTCAACACTACCATAAGATTTAATGAGATGTATTTGTTATTGGAGGAAACTAAAATGTGATTGTTTATAAAATGTGTCCAAAAAGTAAGCTCTTATGCAGACCATTGGGTGCATACATAAAAAAATATCTATTTTTGTACGTAAGGAATTATTTTGTTAGCAAATGTTATAAGATTGAAAAATATATTTATCTATGTAATATTAGCTCAAAAACAGATTTAGTGCGAGCAAATTATACATGCAGATTATTATAAATAAGCTTTTATATCAGTAGTATTATTTTCTTATAAATAAAATCATCATTTGTATGATGAGTACTACATAGAAGAGATTTTTTCTAATCATTGGACTTACTATCAAGGCATGATCCACTTCTTGAGATGTCTGGTGATTTCTATTAGATTAGTTGTGTGCTTATTTATGTCCTTTATTAAATGTTATTTCCATTTTATTTGTAGGCATAGTTTGTTGTTCATTTCATGTGAGATTATTTTCTAGATTAAATATTCATGCTTTATATTGATTTATGATTTCCAAATTAATTTGGTTTGGAGTTGCGCTTTTAATTTTTGTTGTTGTTGTTGTTACTAGGAAGTGACAGTTCTTGTTGCCAACATTATATTGATATGCAATAAGTTTATTTTCTAGTCGCATTTCATTTCTACTTAGCTCACTATCTTCATTCCTTCAGTAGATAGCCACAATAACTTTTGTAGGTCTACGATCCTGACAAGGACACCAAAATGATGGAAAAAATTGTGGATCGTGACTTGGGATCAATTTTTTATAAAATTATTAACTTCCTTAGTTTGTTCATAAAATGTCAATCCATTTGCAAAAACGGAAAAAAAGAGAAAGAAAAAATGTAATAATTTGTGTTCTTTTAATGGGCTAATTAGTTTGCAGGTATACTCTATTGCTTCAGTGGTTTTCTGACTACCTCCTAGCACCTACTATTGCTCACTTATGTAAATATACTCTTATTTGTTGTGGTGCATTTCAATTTGATCACTTGTTGTAAGAGTTACATTTTCAATTGAGGTGTTAGAAAAAATGAAGAGTGAATTTAGGATACCATTAGTATGCACCCCAATACTTCATTCTGATGGAGATATTTCATATGTGGTGTGGCTACAATCCTTGTCATAGTTTTTTCTTCCTTCATTGCTAGAGATTCATAGTTACAGAGTTAGATTAGCTACCAGGTCTTGGCCTTAATGGGCATGTGAGTTGGTAAAACAATCCATTTTATTTTTCATTATTTTATCTCTTAACTTTATTAGTATTTCTTATTATACTAATTGTATCATGTAGCATTCCTACCCATCCTATCCTTTTTTCCTGAGGACAATCAACCCTTTAAGTTGGGGGGAGATCCACTATCCTTAATACCCATTTTTTCACCTATTACCCTTCATTATTCCATCAAAGTCATAGTATCCATTATTTTCATTTCTCATAATCATTCAAATTTCCTATCATTCTACCCATTTCAAATAGCAAATAAATATGGAGATAGTCTTTTGTGATACCTCTTATGTATAACATTTCCACTAAATAAATGATACGGAAAAATGCCAATGAAAAATGAGAAAAAATGATGAAACAAAAATGAGAAAAAAATGATGGAAAAATGCTAAAAGAAAAAATGATGAAAAATAAAAAATCAAAAGAGGTATGATGAAAAGGAAATTGGAAAAAAAAAAGCGATGAAGCTTGTTATATGGAACTGATGAAATTTTTGAAAAAGAACATGTGATTAAGTATGGGCTATAATATAAAAGGGGTGAAGAGGAAATCCAAAGTCACAATCCCATGTCTACCCTCTCAATAACAATGATTGCACGAGGATGTGCAATAAGTTAAGTTGGGGGGAATGATGAGAGCCAACTATGTCCCATTTTATGACATTTTTAGCCTATTTTCATATACCTTCATATCCATTCCCACATTCCATTTCCATTCCATGTCATACTTGTTGACAACGATTTCACTCGCATCAACAGTGTCGAATAAGAAACTCCACAGGAAAACCTTGAAGAAGCTTATTATTCTTGAAAGATATGGAACAAGACAATCTCAAAGGGGAAATTTTCCTGAACAAAAAAATAAGATTGACTCAGTTCAATCCCAAGTCTCTGATAAATTAGGTCATGATCATACTAGGTTCTCTTCCGAGTATGATGTGAATTTTTTGTTAATCTCAAAGGGAATATGTCCATTAAAAATCATATTTATACTAGGCACTAAGTTTTCAATTAGGATCTCAAGAATGATTATCATGAAACCAAAAGATTTGAAATAATATTTAATGAAAATCAACAATTTCATTTGCTATTACTTAAGTAGATTTAGCTTTAAGAATTCAACAATTCTCTGTAATTGAAAGATTTTAAATGAATTTCATCCATTTATCTATTTTTTGGAACATTTTCAAAGAATTTAAACATCTATTCTAAAATAAAGCATAAAATACTAAAATTAAAATTTCTCCTGGTTATTCTCCATGTATACCCCCAGAATTAATTAAATAAAAGAAAAATGCTTTATACTTCACCAGATTGCTTCACAACTACATATAAAATGGTGTGAGATTTTAAAGAAAAGGGTTTGGTTTGGACACCGAGTAGTTTTTGTATGCACCCTTAAACAATGCAACATACAGGCTTGTTCAATTGAACTAACAAAACTAGCTAGAAAAGATTCATGAGATAGGTAGCTATCAAATTGGATTTGATATTAATCAATTTCTACATTCATACAACTTCGACTAGAATGATCTAGAAAACAGGAAAAAATAATAAAACTTAAAGAAGCTTTGGCTCTTCTGACATCCACAAATTTTGAACTTAACTTAAAAAGAAATCTTTTGGCCTTTTATAGAACACAAGACACGGATAGGATAAGACAAATACATGAGAGGAAATCCAAGGAAATATCATATCAAGGCATGTGGAAGATAGTAACTGGTCAGGAAATTACAATTGAAGTCTTTGATATTGACTCCAATTGCTCATTGAAGCTCTTCGGGTTTTAATCTGTTATAATCAGGGTTCCTTCAAGGAACCAAACCAATCCGCACAACTGAGTGTAATAATTTCCCATAAATTCAAAATGATCTAGTGGAAATTCAATTCCTACACTCCATATTCTTTCTCGATTTGAACATTCAAGAAATAAATGACTCCTGGAATGAGTACACTTCTTCGTTGAATGCTTAAACTCCAAAGTTTTGGGTTTCCTGTATCTGGCACTTCTTCACAACAAAATTTATTCAAGCATGAGCCTCTAAAGTGTATCACCGAACCTGGTAACACCATCAGATCCATTTGAAAACTTATTTTTCCTGATCATCCATGCCCAAAATTTGCATAACAATCTGTATTTCCTGTAATCACAAATTTCACACATTAAATCCCTTTAAAAAATATATTTATAAACATCTCATGTAAATAAAACCATTATTTAAATGTTATACTACAAATTTACATAAATAACATGCTTTCAAAAATCACATCACAAATTTTTGTATGATTATCTTCAACAGGTATATATCGGACTACCAAACCATCAAACTCATTAGATAATCACAAAACTTCAAAATTTCACAACCCGGTACCCGGTATTTAGCTTCACCCACAAATTTTCCAGAATTCGGTTTTACTGGACTTCCTTTTATCTCGAGCTTCAAATATTGGACCGAAATACTTGAATTTCATCCTTCCTTACCTTTTTCGCTTTTCAAACAATCCCAGTTCTCGGTATATAATACCCGAAACGCTTTACTACGAAGCATTCTTTACATCAAAGATTTCTTTTATATCTCTTGTCTCTTCTCGTGATCTTCCAAATAGCTAGCTCATACCATGAGGGTTAAAACAAAAATTGGGGGTCCCCAAGCCTTACAATCTTGGGATGTGTTGTGAGAGCACACAACAACTTGCAACCAATAAAACCAAATTTAAATAAAATTTAAAATTAAATCACCAATTGTAAATTAAAACTTATACATATTTTAAAGCAATAACCTTTGAATTTACCTAGATTCTAGCATTAAAAAAAAGTAAAACTCCCCTAGAAACATCCATGTGTGCTCTAATTAATTCCAATTTTTGGAACTTAGTAAAAGAATCATTCATTGACATTGAACTACATAGTATGATAATCCTCCAAAGCGAACCGGGGATAGAGCCTTGCTTCTAGTCAAGCATCCATAGCCCCGATAAGGTTATCTTTGTAATTCGCCCAAACATAGTTCTACTACCGGCCAGGCATCTATAGCCACGATAGAGTTATTTGGATAGCCTAAAGAGTTGATTTTCACTCTTTTTTTATAGATATAGAAATGATAGCTAATTTTCACTTTTGATATTTCAACAATAGGTCATTTTCAACTTGTAGGCAATTAATCCCACTATTAGGTTGGGAATTATAGTGGTAGCAAAGGTTACCTTTGTATTTTTCATTCAGTGCAAATCCCTTCATCAATTCACCATTTCCCAAAAAATTACTTAAAATATTCCCTGTTGGTGTGTATTTCCGGCTAAATTTTACCACCTTATGCCAAATCCTAGCTAACTGCAAACCATTATGTGTTAGAAGGTATGCATAAATTAAAATTTAGTAACAAACAATTTAATCACCAAATTAAATATAAATTTACAAACCTTAGTTACCACCCTTCCGATAAATTCTTATGGCAACTGCTAAAATTTCAGCTAGCGCTCCCGATTTGATGGTGTTGCACTTCATTAATGGATCAAAATTATAATGATTATATAAAAACATGATCCCATCATTCTTCATTTAATTCACACGCTTGACTTTTCACATATCATTTCTCTCTACTTATCTAGGTGATGATGTGTACTACCTTACTAGCTTAGTTTTGTTTTTTGTTCCACACATACCAACACCTCCATAATTAATACGTCCAAAAAAATAAATTGAAAATACCACTATTAACTTTGAAATCTTCAACTTGCTTGATTCACAATCTTCGTACCACTCAAATTCGAAGAAATTTATTAACAACAATGTGCAAAGAATTAATTTGATTTAACCTTCCATTCTGAAGACAATTATCTGGTAGCCACCTTGCTTACAATTTCCAAGACTTCTCTCGAGGAGACTATGTACCACATTTATTTCATGTCTTTCTATAAATTCCGCATTGCTTCCTTCTAAATTCTTCACATGCTTTATTAGCTTTCTTCTTTGATTTTGCATTTTCTAGCTCTGTTTGCTTTCATTTTCTTCTAAGCCATGGATACTCCAATTTGTTTAAGCTGATCTTGTCACCAAAAATTTTTCTTAGGAAGTATCACATCTCAAAGGATTGAAAAGGTTTTCTTCATTAGGATTTCCATTTTTACAATACCAAATTTGGGCTTAGTCCTTGGGGAAAAATATGTAGAATCTAGCCGCTACTATCGCTTTTACTCGGACATGGCTTCTCATTTTGTAGCATCTCTTCTGGATATAGGGATTTCTATGGAATATGTTCTCTCAGTTGCCAACATGATAGTGAGACCTGAGTACTTTGAGAACCTGGACACTATTTTATCTGTGGCACACCTGACCATTAGAATCTCCTTGATGGATGATATTCCTCAATTCCTAGAACATGGGGAAATAGTTCCTCTTCGACCTTTTCTCTTAGACCTCCATATTCAAGACTTTGAAACTCACAAGGAACTCACCTATATTGGATATTTAGCTCTGATGGATGAGGCTTCCCATATTGATTGAATGATAAACACCACCTGCAGCTAGGCTCCCTCTTTTTTGACCTTTTTTCTCTTTTGGAACAATAATTTTGATAATGATGTATATACATGATACACACACACACACACATATATATATAGCTCTTAGTACTTTCAAAGCATGCATTTACTGTGTATGGTTTTATCATTTTTTGCATTTTACTCTATTTCTTTATAAATGTTTGGATTTACTCTCATGTATTGCAAGATAAGTTAAGTGAAATCTGCAAATTTAGAGGCCAAGCAAAAGAAAGAAAGAAAAAGAAAAAATAAACCCCTATAAAAAACTAACCCTAACTAACCAAGCATCTAATCTAGCAAACGATTAACCCTAAAAAAACAAGTAATTATAATTTCTATAATTATTTCCATCGTCATTTTAGTACGAATTACAGTAGGTTTATCCTCAAATTCATTCAGAGAAATTTCAACGATCCTATTGCAACAATGAATTATTTTTATTTTTTTGCATTTGATAATCATAAATTCAAAAGAGTACTTACCAATGATTTGGCTCAAATGTATGAAAAAAACCTCATTAATAGTCAATTGTGCACACTTTGTTTGATGCAACCATACTCTACCTTCTATCAGCCTCGATTCATAGTTAATTTCCATACTCTGTTTATCTCCATGAATTGCTACGTCCATCTTTCAACTTTCTCCTTCGAGAATTTTCATATCTTTGGTCCTGTCTTCACTTTGCACTTTTTTAGAACAAGATGTATCACAATTTATATTATTATTAGAGAGAGAAAAATTAAAAGAATGGTATTCTATATCTTGCATAAAATTAGAGAAATTTCGCTTTTTATCATGTAAATTTTTTGTTTGGGATAAAATATACGCATCTCCCGCTTGATTTTCCCGCTCCTTTTCTTAATTTGTGTTTTCCACATATAAGGAGACTGATGTCTCATCAATTTTTTTTCCTCGTTTTTGATGCAATATTCTGAAATATTGACATTCTTATTGATTTTCCTGTAACGTGTTATGATTTTCATTGTAATAATTGTAGTTATCCAACTATTTTGATGTATTGGTTGATGTTTTAACATTTTTTCCTTTACTAGGCTTGCACACAATTTTCTCTAATGACTCTTCCCTTCTAGCAGTTAGAACTTATTCTGTTAATGGAATCACTTTACACATGGCTAAGCTCACGCTAGTAAAAAGAAATTGAAATCGATTTCACCATGATCGGTTATATCATGAATTCTACATTCAGTGACCCTATCAAAAGTGAGAAAACTCAAAGGATATAATCTTTGATTAAATTTTTTCACAAGTTTCTCAACTTCCATACTGAAATACTAGCTTGTATTTAACTTCGCTTAAAAATATTTAAAACTCGGGACTAGATAAAAAGAAAAGAACAAGATTGCCCTCCTAGTGCTAGTTCATGTTGACAACAATTTCACTCACATCAGTAGTGTCGAATAAGAAACTCCACAGGAAAAACTCGAAGAAGCCTGTTCTTCTTGAAAGCTATGGAACAAGACAATCTCAAAGGGGAATTCTACCTAAATAGAACAATAAGATTAACTCAGTTCAATCCCAAGTCTTCGGTAAATCAGGTCATGATCATACTAGGTTCACTTCAAGGTATGATGTGAGTTTTCTTTTAATCTCAAAGGGAATATGTTCATTAAAAATCATATTTATACTAAGCATTGAGTTTTCAATTAGGATCTCAGGAACAATTATCATGAAACCAAAAGATTTGAAATAATATTTCATGAACATCAACAATTTCATTTTCTATCACTTAAGTAGATTTAGCTTTAATCATTCAACAATTCTCTATAATCAAAATATTTTAAATGAATTCCATCCATTTATCTATTTTTTGGAACATTTTAAAATAATTTAAACATCTATTCTAAAATAAAGCATAAAATACTGAAGTTAAAATTTCCCCTGGTTATTCTCTGCGTATACCCCCAACAATTAATTAAATCAAAGAAAACTGCTTTATACTTCACCATATTGCTTTACAACTACATAAAAAATGGTGCAAGCGTTTAAAGAGAAGGGTTTGGTTTGGACACCGAGTAGTGTATATATGCACCCTTAAACAATGTAGCATACATGCTTGTTTAGATGAACTAACAAAACTAGCTACAAAAGATTCATGAGATAGGTAGCTATCAAATTGGCTTTGATATTAATCAATTTCTATGCTCATATAAGTCTTTAGACCAGAATGATCTAGAAAATAGGAAAAAATAACAAAACTTAAAGAATCTTTGGCTCTTCTGACATTTACAAATTCTGAACTTAACTTTAAAAAAGAAATCTTTTGGCCTTTTATAGAACACAAGGCACATACAAGATAAGACAAATACATGAGAGGAAATCCAAGGGATGAATCATATCAAGGCATGTGGAAGATAGTAATTGGTCAAGAAATTACAATTGAAGTCCTTGATATTGACTTCAATTGCTCATTGAAGCTCTTTGGGTTTTAATATGTTATTATCAAGGTTCCTTCAAGGAACCAAACCAATCCACACAACTGAGTGTAAAAATTTCCCATACATTCAGAATGATCTAGTGGAAATTCAATTTCTACACTCCAGATTCTTTCTTGATTTGAATATTTCAGAAATAAATGACTCCTAGAATGAGTACACTTCTTCGTTGCATGCTTAAACTCTAGAGTTTCGGGTTTTGGATATCTGACACTTCTTTGCAAAAAACTTTATTCAAGAATGAGCCTCTAAAGTGTATCGCCGAACCTAGTAACACCATTGGATCCATTTGCAAACTTGGTTTTCCTGACCATCCATACCCAAACTTTGCATAACAATTTGTATTTCCTACAATCACAAATTCCACACATTAAATCCCTTTAAAAAAACATTAATAAACATCTCATTTAAATGAAACCATTATTTAAATGTTATACTATAAATTTCCATAAATAACACACTTTCCAAAAGCACATAGCAAATTCTTGTATGATTATCTTCAACATGTATATACTGGACTACCAAACCATCAAACTCTTTAGATAATCACAAAAGTTCAAAAATTCACAACCTGGTACCCGGTATTCAGCTTCACCCACAACTTTCTCGAACTTTGGTTTTACCAAAATTCCTTCTATCTCGGGTTTCAAATATCGGACTAGAATGCTTCACTTTCATCCTTCCTTACCTTTTCCTCTTTTTAAAAAATCCTGGTTCCAAGTATATAATACCCAAAATGCTTTACTACGAAGCATTCTTTAAATCAAAGATTTCTTTTATATCTCTTTTCTCTTCTAGGTGATATTCCAAATAGCTAGCTCATACCATAAGGGTTAAAAAAAAATTGGGGGGTCCCCAAGCCTTACAATCTTGGGGTGTGTTGTGAGACCACACAACAATACTATTTCACCATTTTATGTTGCATATGATTAAATATATATTTGTAGTATTTAATATAGTTTTGGATAAAATGTGGAAAATAATGATTTTTTGTCTTTACTAATAAGCATTATGATTTTTAGACTTGGGAAATAAATTTTGCAGCATGCAAATCAAAATAACTTCCTGTCACCTTTTATGTAGAATATCTTGTCATTTTTTGGTTAGGAGATTTTATGTATTAACTTTTGACCAGCAATTTATTTTTGTTATCCTTTCAAAGATGATGTTAGTCTCCAAGGTGGCATTGGTTACCTCTTCAGTGCCAAATTCGAATAAGCACAAGAAAACATGGTTATTTTTGAATAGAGATGCAATTACCAGTTGTATAGAGAAAACCAAAAATTTCCATGTGGTCAGCAAAAACAGATAGCAAAGTACACTCAGCTAGGATTCCACGTGCACCATTTTTGTGGTGATAAACTAAGGAAGGAAACCCATTATGGAGACGTGTGCTAATTTGTTAGAGGAAAAAGTTGTAGATCTTCACGTCTTTTATTCACGTCTCCTATTTATGCTTGTTGTTATAATAGAATCATTTTAATTTGTCACCAACATAACCATTGCATTATAGTTTGTTGGCCATAGGCCAAAGAAAACACAATATTTTTGTTGTGTTTAGTAGCCATGAACAACGTATATATAAATATGCATGGTGTAAAGGAGTGGATAGAATTTGGTCAACATACTTTTATATAGATTTTTTATCATTCTTTCTAATAAATAAAATAGCTATCTTCTGATTAAAGCAATGTAGGAAGGCTTTTCATTCTTTCCATCGTGTGAACCAGGAGCAAGGGCCCACTCCTTGGGGAAGCTCGATGATGTTTTATTTTCTGCATTTTGTTTGTGTAAGTGTGGAATGAGGTGTAAAGTACAAAAACACTTCTTAATACGACATTATATGAAAGATAAATCAAATTGAATGAATTCAAAGCAATAATCTACTGAAAGCATCATATTGTTCTCTATCTCCAAAGATTTATTAAACCACTATTGCTCTCAGATCGTGAGTGCACTATGATTGTTAAAATGACAATTCAAAGAACGAGATGGATGCTAAAACAATGATATGGAGCTAAATGTGATGATACTAGATGAATAATGAATTAAAATAGCATGAATTGACATGAAACAGATAATTGCAGCTACAGGAGGCAGCCATGGTATGAAAGCTTGATTGTTGGATGCTTAATGCTTGGATTCCTGCAGAGTAAGAGTGCATAAACTTGATTATCTAGATCCTTTTCTAGATTCAATGAGGCTATATTTATAGAATTCATGGCTGTAGAAATACACAAGGAAGGCATTGAGAGGCTTGGATTCAATCTGGAGGATTGAATGGTGAGATATGGAGGAGATTGAGATAATTTTGGTGATTGTCTCTACCCATGAAAACACCAGGCAAGAGAAGAGGAAAGATTAATGGAGCAGGATTGAGAGAAGAATTTGGAATTTGTCTCCAATTTGTCTCCATAACTTCCCATGAAGTTTCAAAGCATTAATTTTGACATATTTTAGATGTAACGCCCCGCCATGCAACCCTAGAGGAAGTTTCAAACAACAACTTAAACAGACTAATTTTTTTTTATTTTTTTTAAAGGATAAATAATAAGTAAGTTTGCTAACTAATGCCAACAACCTCTAAGGTTACGAGACAGAAGTTATATAGAACCTCAACAAAAACATGAATTAAACCATGTCATTTAATTACAAAATAATTTAAGCACATACATTCCAATAAGATGATTTACATCAAACATAAAGATAACTTTCCATTTCAATACATCATTCATTAACCCATAAGAATTACAACTCTCATTCCCCGAATGAGGTAAGTTCAATAAACATAATTACAATTACAAATTTCCACCTCGATAACAACTCAGGGGTAAAATAATACACGATCAACTGAAATGAAATAAAACATGAACTGATACTGAATCCAATGAGCTCTCCAACTGGAAGTCTCATCCACATGAACATGAAGATAGCCCAATAGATTTAGGTGCACGCCACCCAACCAAGTGGAACCCAAAAGCCCACCCCCCGTGCTAGGAGATAGTAACCAAGAATCCTAGCCAAAACCATCTACCACTAGACACAGACTAACACAGAAGTAAACCAAATTGAAAACACCAATCACATGTACAACACAATTACAACTCATATACCATGCAAGTACAACACGAGTACAACTCTACATGGTCAGATTGCTTCCAGAAATAAAGCAGAACAAGTATGTTATAAGAACCATACACATAGAATCGAATACCAACTATGGTCACATCAGGTATGTTACGGAAACCATACCCACAATAAACAAGTACCAACTATTGTCCTAGATAGAGTGTCATCACATAGCTCATCATGGGTTGTCCTATGGGAATCTTCATAGGCTCCAACCCCCCGCTAAGGGTTGTCCTAGTGGCCTCAACCAAATCCCAGCCCCCATCCTCACTCATGTGGAATCAAATACCTTTCGTATAGACAAGATAAATGACCTTGCCATTCCAAGCCTTCCCAATCATCCTGAGTCTAAACAAGCCCTCGTGTCTACGAGTGAGGTAAAATTATCTTGATTAGTGTGAAGTACCACCTAATCTTCTAAGTTTTGTTTTAGTTATCACTTAATTAAACCACCCCCGTAGGTTGTCCAGTTTACCTCTTTGGGCTTTGGCCCCTACGAAAGCCACTCTTCTATTTGACAACATACCAAACATAACCATCCAAACACCAAGGGTACACAGTGCAAATGAACACGACACCACGAACATCCTTTCTCAGGAGGCAACATAAGTTCAAACCCTCTCCAACACTGGAGGTAACAACAATAACAAAACCGCTCCTAACCGCTCTTGACAAGGAGGCACACATCACAAAATCCACTCCTTTCTCAGGAGCAAAAAAGATAAAACCATCTCTAAACACTGGAGGTAACAAGGTAACAAAGTCACTCCTGACAAGGAGGCACTAGCCACGTAGTCCACTCCTAACCAAGGAGGTACAAGACATTCCCGTTCGTAGAAACCGGGTAATAACAAATAACTTCACATGCACTACCCAAGGAGTACAAAATAGGTTGACAAAATAGACTACAACCCCCAACCTCAAGATCCTCTGAAAAACTTACGAATTACACACTCAGTTGACCCATTTCTCAAACAAGAACACGAAGGAAATATTCACTGAAGACACATGAGACAAACTACCTTCGGATATTCTAAATCCATTCAGATGCTGACATACAGTACTTATTTGCCTTAAGGAAATCAGAGTTAAATATCATCTCTTTTAGACAAAAAGTGAAATTTGCAACCAAGTAATTCCTTCCTCTAATTGCAAAATAGATAAATATACATTGATCATTTATTTCAACCATTCAAGAAATAACCATAAAGAATTAAGAATTGTTTCCTCTAAGAAACTAAATCATTTTAAAAGAAATATCAATTAACCTTGCAATTAAACATAATACTTACAACCCGTTAATTGTCTTTTTTTTTTTAAAATATAATACTCCTTAAACAAAACAACACACTACTTAGCTTAAAAGCATAATAATTTAAATCAACCCATTATATTTGAATCATGATAATAACTATATCATGTTACTCAATATTTTTAATTCTATGGATATTGTAAAAATTTCATTTGATCATTTGATTTATACAAATATTATTAAATATTATAATTTAAACTATTAAATATTAATATATATATAAATATATTTTATTATATTATATATATTAATACCTAATAATATAAATAATATAATATTTAAAATATATAAAAAAGAAAAACATTTTAAAATAAAAAGCCTAGGCACTCTTGCCCTCGAGCAGCGCGTCGGATTAGGTCTGGGTAGAAAGCCTGGCCGCAGTTTATTTTCCACAATGGGCAATGGTTAAAAAACCAGGCGGCAGCATTTTTTAAGATGGGGCAGCTGTAGGAGGTGGCACCGCCGGGGTTGGTGGAAGTGGTCAGAGTTGGCCGCTACGGGCAGCGCATTTGGCAAGGATGGCGGAGGGTGGAGCCGGTACCAGCACAGAGGGCGGAGGAGTCAGCGCCGTCGAAGGCCACCCACCGTGGTGGCACGACCTGCACAGTCCGCGTGGCCCACGGTTGGGGGACGCTGGCGTGCTCCCCCACTCCGCTTCCCAAGGGGAGCGGTGGTGGGGTGAGCCCCAGTCCCCAAACATTAATTAATTTTTTTTTAATTTTTTTTAATTTCTTTTAAATCTCACTGTCAAAAATGACAGTCATTTTATTTTATTTATTTTTTTAACCAGAACTAAAAAAAATACAAACCCAACCAAATTTCGATTTTTTTTTCTAAAAGATTATGCCAGCATAATTTCATAAAAGAAATATATAACAAAATAAAAACACATAGGTTTGAAGAGATATATATATATATACTCATTTCCGTTCATACAAACTTGATACTTCAACTAGATTGAAGAACAAATTGAAACAAACAAAGTTTGACATGATATTTTGCAACCAAAGATATATTTTCAATTTTGATTAGTCTTTCCCAATCATGACAACAAGGTTTCAACAAGTTTTGCCACCCACACAATGCGACTGAATCAACAAAACAACAATTAGTACAAGATGAGAACTTTATTTTCCTTGAAGTATGCTGAAGATCCAGATGGTGCTATGAAACCCTCTTGAGCTCCACAGATTCTTTAAGCTTCTTCTCCAAACCCACAAAAATCAACAATTCTTCCTCTTCTCAATTTTTCTCCAAAACTCCATTAACAAGATTTTGAAGAAAATTCAAAGATAATGCAAATTTTTCTCCCAAAAATCCTACAACAACCCTCATAACTTCCAAAAAACAAAATAGGAATTATCTCAATTTTTCAATATTTTTAATTTTCAAATTCCCAAATTGACTTTTTAACCAATTTCTTAATTTTCAATTCCAACTTAAAATGCATGAATTTCCAAAATAGATAATGTAAATCATTTCAACATAAATACTTTTAATTAATTAATTAATATAATTGATCTACAATGAGAAAAAATTTATTAATTAAATTAAATTAATCAATAAATTAAATTTCATTTCAAACATATAACCAGATTAATTCACTCACCCACATAACTACAAAACATACTTTACCACCTTTCTAACTTCCAAAATAGACTGAAACAAGGTAAATCAAACAAAATGAAAACAACTGAACCACTCCATGATCGACAACACACTATGACCAGGGTGACGACTTGGCACAAAATCCTAGCTACTATCTCCCAATCGAATACCGTTGGGCATTGGACATGCTCAAACCTATGGAACCAAGTGGAGTCGATGTCCTATACCTGTCAACCTGCGGTCAAAGAGTATATCCACATATATAAACATGTCATAAATAAGGCACACTGTGAAGAGGAAATCACGAAATCACAGGGCACTCGCAAGCGAGTGATGCGATACCATCCTCTTCACCAATACAGTAGTACTAACTGACGCATCTAACATAGCAGCATAATCGAAAGCATGAAAAATCATAATTTAAATATCCACATATGCTAACTCCAAACATGCCATAATAATCACATCAAAATGTAGTATCATCACATCAAGATACATCATGATAAAACAGTGATCCACTGTAACCAAGTACAATGTCAAAGTACAATAGAATACAAAGGCATAAAAGGGAAAACAACATAGTTCGCACAAAAGATCAAAACGGAGGGGTATTACATTAGACATAGATTAGACATAGGATATCTAATTCATTTTTGAGAGAATATAGATGGAATATTCTTTGTGCTTTTATTCAAATATTTTGATTTACTTAAATTAGCAAAAGAGGATAAATAATTTAATAAAACAAACTATAGGATAGTTGTTTATTAATTTAAACAGAAGAATATGGCAATTAATCAATAAAGTGTTGGATCTTTATTTAATTAATTTAGGATCGATGTGATAGAATAAAATAGGGATTTTGATAATTAAATCTAAAAAAATATTTAATTTTGTTTATTTAATTAAGATTAATTTAAATGTTAACTATATAAATAAATATTTCTATTTATTCAAAAGTAGAGGAAATTAGGATAATTAATCAAATAATTTATATTTAATTAATTGGATGCCCCAAGCCAATTTTAGGTGTATACAGTTTGCTTCTGATTTTGTTTGGTTAAGATAGATTTCATTTTTACGTGATTTCAACTTTAGCACCTTCATTAAAGACTAGCTGAATGATTATATGATCTAGGTTGTTTTACTTTCTGTTGTAAACTGTTTTTATTTTTGCAGATTATTATTGTTGCAGATTTTTATAGTCTATGACACAAATCCTATCACTTCTATCACAAAATGGAGCAAAACAAAAATATAAGTTTGAACCAGATTTTTATTGTAGGTGCTCTTTTGTGTGTTTTAGCTGCATTCATCCCCCCTTAATTAACTAATTTCCTCCCTTGGGTATACTCTTGCAATACCTCTCGCAAGCTTACGATCCTTGGGTTGACACTCTTAGACCAAGCTGAAATCTTTCTTATTCTTATTCTTATTCTTATATTGTCGCAATACCTCTCGCAAGCTTACGATCCCCTAGTTTTGGCCTACCAAGTGAAAATATTTCTTATTATTTACCTAGAACTCATTTCAAGCTTTACATCCACTACTCTCCTCCCTTAGGTATACTACTATAAAAGTATTAACTTCCTTAGTTTATTATTACATATTCATTCATACTTTATCATTGATTTTTCTAATCAATAAATCAATTATGATGGTGAATTTATTAACTAGATGATATCATATTACTATACCTGATCTGCTTGGTCCTAAGAAGATGGTTGCAGATTTCTTCTGGTGGCTACCTAACACTTTTTCCCTGATTGATTATGCTTCTCTTCATGATCTTCCAAAGATGCATTTTGTTAGCCTTTCTCACTAGATGACGAAGTTTATTTTGTGCTACACTCTTGGAGATCCCAAGAGGGTTTTGTGCCAAAGTGTTCAACATTAATGGACACAAATTCTCTTTTCCACCATTTGTGCTACTAGAGGACAAAATGCAATGTGGCCAATTCTTCACAAGAAACACATCCAGATACAACTTGAAGACACATGGAGGTCATACAAGGAGCTTGAGCATATTCTAATGCATATCATTTCACTTCATCATAAGGATTGTTTCCTATCTGATAGCTATATGGACTTTTTGAGAGACTACCATTGGTCTTTCACTACATTGCCTTATCTTTGGAAGATTGCTTCTCTTGTTAGTAGTTCTTTCAACCATGCGATTGGACATGTGTTCCAAACTTCTACAGTCAACTTTTAGATATGGTGGCATGTGCTAAATGGGATCATATTATGCAATCTTGTTATGCACATATGCATGGTCACTCTTGATGAGGTATATTTCTTGCCATTGGTCATCATTTCAAGCTTTTCATCATGTAACCTGTTTCAACAGTGACATTCATTAAAGGGATTTTTATAGAACTCTATTCTTTGGATGGTATCATTTTCATCATCCATATAAGGGTTTCTTATTTTTTGGTCATTATATGTAGTTAAATTGAAATGAAAAAAATAAAAAAATAAAAAGCAATAAAAGATCCAACAATGAAAACCTTTGGGAATTGTTGGCTAGTTAATATCTAAAAACCAGATTCCAGCGGATACTAACTGCAAAATAAACTTAGGGGTGAAAACCAATTTTTCGATACCTCTAGGCGGTGGCAGGTTGAAAACCAGGATACCGTCAATCTGTTGTCATTATCAAAATTGAAAAAAAGAAAAGAAAAGAAAAAATAATTAAAAAAAATGAAATCATCTATGCTCTCTATGGGCTACTAATTTTTCAGCTATGGTCTAGTTTGTTGTGGTCAACATTTCTTTGATCACCTTTAGCATAAGTTACACATTCAGTCGAGGTGTTTGCAACAGTGCAGAGATGGAATCAATTGCTTCTAGTTTGTTCTATAATGCTTTTGTTAGGTGGTGATCTTTCATGTGTTGCAATTCTTGTTACTGATACATTTTCCCAGTTGTTGAGTTCTTTTGGCTACCAGACCTTGGCCTAAAAGGATATGCAAGTTGATAAAACAATAAGTTTTATTTTTCATTGTTTTATCTTCAAACTTTATTAATATTTATTATTATATTAATCATATATTCCTAATCCTTCCCTCTCCTCTCCTTGTTACATGAGGATGATCAACCCTTTAAGTTGGGGGGAGGAGGTTCACCATTCATTATCCTTATTACCCATCTTATCACCCACTATTTTTTATTATCCTTGCTATCCCATCTTAATATCCATTATTTCGCCCTCCATAACCATTTCATGAAAATTTCCCATCTTTTCACCCATTATTTATCATTACCCATAATTAACCCATCATAGCATCCATTATTTCATATTGCTCAATTTTACCCTTCATATTGCCTATTTTGCATAGCTCATAAGTATAGAGATAAGTTTTTGCAATACCTCCTTTATATATAACATTTCAAAAGAAAAATAAAATGCTATTGAAAAATGAGAAATGGAAAAAAATAAAAAACATTGAAAAAATATATGAGAAAAAAATGATGAAGAAATAAAAACAAAGAAGTTGAAGGAGGTTGCTATGAAAAGAAGCTGATAGAAAATTTGAAAAAACTATGATGATCTATAATAGTCAAGGGTAAAGAAGGTGCAATTTAAATGTTACCATTACAAATCAGAACCTCTTAAAATTAATGATTGCACGAGGACGTGCAATATGCTAAGTTGGGGGGAATGATGAGAGCCAATTATGCTCTATTTTATGCTATATTTTGGCCTATTTTATGCACCTTCATAACCATTCCCACATTCCATTTTCATATCATTTTACTATTTCACATTGCATATGATTAAATATATATGTCATATTTAATATAGTTTTAAGTGTTAGAGTAATAAGTTATTATGCTTAATTAATTATATCATACTGGTTAATTAATTAAGTCACTTATTCATCTAGCTGCTTAAGCTAAACTTAGGCGCATTAATAATTATTTATTAATTATTAAGTGTGCACACTAAGGTTTCATTTAGGGTTTCCCTTTTAGGGTTTCTTGATCTCCTTCATAAGGATTGATCTCTTTGTAATACCAGAGATTCTCATAATGCTCTATTCATTTTTTGGAATAAACTGCGCATCGGTTCTTGTGCCTCCAGTTCAGAAGATTCCCGCCGCCGGGTGGCCGCCAGCCCGCCACCGCCGCCGGCCTCCACCCAGCCCCCGTGGGCTTCAACAGGCTTAGCCCCGGTCACATGGACGACCGGGGGCTGTCTGCCAGCCCCTGCGGGCTCTTCCATTGCAGCCGCGGTCCCATGAAGAATCAGGGGCTCCGCCCAGCCCCCTGCTTTGCGCCCACAGTCACATGGGTGACCAAGGGCCGAAATTTTTCTGCAGGGAAGCTGATTTTTTGTGCCGACGGTCAGATGGCCGTCAATTTTTTTGCCGTGAAGTGTTGACGTCAACATGACGTCATCGGCTGTACGGCAGTTTGTCCCTTTAACCCTTATTTGCCTTAAAAGAGCAGTTTTTTTGTTTTTGGCATAACTTGGGCATACGGTATCGAAATCGGGCAAACGAGATATCGTCGGAAAGCTAGTTCCGAGTAGTTTCATTTGGTGTAGTTTATTTTTCAGTATTTTCCTGTTTTACTGCATTTATTGCTGGTTGAAGTCAGATGTACTTTTTATGTTTTCGAGCTCATAACTCTTTGCCACGATCTTTGATTTTCGCTATCTTTGCGGCGTTGGAAAGGTATTGAGGAGCTTTATGTTGCTGTTCATGCACTTTTTTCTATATTTTTCCTAGGTTTTTTGTTAATCCAGATTTGGCCCGATGGGTGTTTTTGAGATTACCTAGATATTTTGGCAGTTGGGAGAGTGCATCTTGCATCTTTGCACTTCATTTTCAGTGATACATCATTCAATAATCGACTGCTGCTTCATAGATTCCAGCGTTGTTCCCGTTTGGAGTTTTTGAGTGTTCCGTGGCATCGGGTCTGCAGTTGCATCATTATGATTCCAATATGGTTTCGTGTAGACAGAAGTATCTTTCCTTTCTTGCCAGATTGCGGTTCCAGTGTTGCTCTACAGTGCTCTTCCAGTGCTTCTTTGCAGCATGTCATATCATTGTAGGGGGGTTTTGTCCCACTGGGTTTTCCTCCTCTACCTCTTTCTTGCATTTGTAAATGGGTACCTAATCAGGCCTAGTTGTCGGGACCCATCTTTGCATGCATGCATCTTCTTCTAGTGTTTTAGCTTCTTCCTAAGTTCATCTTAAGGGGGGGTGTTAGAGTAATAAGTTATTATGCTTAATTAATTATATCATACTGGTTAATTAATTAAGTCACTTATTCATCTAGTTTCTTAAGCTAAACTTAGGCGCATTAATAATTATTTATTAATTATTAAGTGTGCACACTAAGGTTTCATTTAGGGTTTCCCTTTTAGGGTTTCTTGATCTCCTTCATAAGGATTGATCTCTTTGTAATAATAGAGATTCGCATAATGCATTTTACACTTTGAGGTTTACAGAACATCTTGTTGGTTTTGCATGTCTTTTGCATGTGACAGGTATCCATTTGCATGCAGGTGATCTTGGATTCTAACATTAAGATCAAAATATGGAAAATAATTATTGATTGTTTTTACTAATAAATGTTGTAGCATGCAAATTTCTTGTCACCTATTTGACAGGAACCTTCTTGCCACTCTCTGGTCAAGAGCTGATGTGTATTACTTTGGCACCAGTAAGTTATTCCTATAATCATTTCAACAGATGATGCCAACTTCCTAGGTGGCAATGGGTAAAACTTCTCATAGTGACTATGCATTGTTTTATCCAATGGCAACCTTCCTTTGGTTCTTTTGTCATGGCTCTTCCTGCATGCATTCTTTAGCCACATTGATCTATTCATGATAAAATATTTGTCAAACAATATTTCCACATCATTGTATCCTGTGATATTTAGAAAATGGAAACTCATGGAGGATGCATTGATAGTTGTATGGAGGATGCACTACTAGCTATTTGAAGAAACCCGTGGATATTTCTATTTTCTTATGTTAGCTGTTGTTATAACTGAATAATTTTCTACCGTAGAATTAAGCCACCTCAGCACTACCATCAAATTTAATGAGATGTATTTTTTATTGGATGAAACTGAAATGTGTCTATTTATAATACATGGTCAAAAAGTAAACTCTTATGTAGACCATTGGCTGCATACATAAACACCTATCCATATTTGTGCATAAGGCATTATTTTGTTAGAAAATGTTATAAGCTTGAACAATATTTATATATATATATATATATGTAATATTAGCTCAAAAACAAATTTGGTGCAAGCAGATTATAGATACAAATTATTGTAAATAAGATTCTATATCAACAGTATTATTTTTTGATAAGTAAAATCATCATTTGTATGATCAATACCATGTAGAAAAGCTTTCGTTTAATCACTGGACATACTAAGGAGGAAGTATCCACTTCTCGGGATGTCTAGTGATTTCTATTAGATTAGTTGTGTGTTTATTTATGTCCTTTATTAAATATTATTTCTATTTTATTTGCAGGCATAGTTTTTTATTCATTTGATGTGAGATTATTTTCTAGATTAAATGTTCATGCTTTATATTGCTTTATGATTTCTAAATTAATTTTCTTTGGAGCTGCAAGTTTAATTTTTATTGTTGTTGTTGTTGTTGTTGTTGTGAGGAAGTGAAAGTTCTTGTTGCCAACATTATATTGATATGCAATAAGTTTATTTTCTAGTTGCATTTCATTTTTACTCAGCTCACAATCTTCACTCCTTCAACAAATAGCCACGATACCTTTCACAATTCTACGATCCCCGATTTAAATTTTACGAACAAAATGAGGAAGTTGATACTTTTATAGAAATTTGATCCCAAGTCCTGATCCACAGTTTTTTCCATCACATTCTGCACCAACATCTTCAAGAGAGTTTTTATCAAAAAAATTATGTGAAAGAGAGGATGGCCAAATATTCTATAGGAAACTATGCTTGGATGGTTCATGTCAACATTGCGGTGGCTTACAATGTATGCCAATATGTCAAAATATGGAAAACACACATGAGGTGGGAAAGCAAATAGTAGAGTTTAGGAAGTAAAAAATAGTGGAATATGCTATAAGAGATGGTAATCAAGAAAAAAGGTGTGATTTGGTTATTCAGAAGATTCTAGTGTATTAGTTTATGTCTACATTTTGTGAAAGTATAGTGTATGAGTATGCAAGGCATACCCATAATGGTTGGACTTGCAATTCAAGTTATGCAAGGGCACCTTTCTAGTTGTTAGCATAGTTTCAGTGGTCAAATTTTTAGAGAACTACACTCTACAACCATAGCATGCGGTGTAGACACAATATTACAACTCTACCTAGGTTTTGATATTTGTGCACATAGTATTCATTCATGTAGCTAGTGGTATAGAGGACCAAAGGAAGGTATTGAGGGAGTATCACTTTTATATAAGTGATGATCACACACATTCTCTAGAGTTCGTGCAAGTTTGCTTTTAGTTGTTCTATAGTGATTTGGCTCAAAAGGGCAGAGCATACGATTAACATAAAATATGGTCGGATAATTGTACAACATAGTTCAAGAACTCATGCATGTTCTATTGGTTGAGCATGATGAAGGTCATTATAGGTGTTCAACATATGTGGAAATTTTGTGAGGCTGGGAATTGAAAGGGGGAGACTGATGGTGCAGGAGAATGTGTCAAAAGAGCATTAGCACAAGAAGAGTTAAATTATAAAGACAATGCAAAGTTGACAAATGCAAAATCAATCGTCGGGTGGTGTAATGCTTTGATGGGTCTAGGTAATGATGGTAAGTCTTCCATTCATGTATTTTTTTGGTTGATGGATGATACTAACATTCCACCATATGAGAGTTGTTGTACATTTATAGGATAGAGTGAGCTACACTCTTTCCTTAGCTCAAATGTAGGTTCATGGACTATCCATATGCGAAAGATGGCATGCTTTTGTTTGTCATGTACAATGTAAGCCTGGGATGATTGTGAGTCAAAGGAGTGGGTTGATAAATAGTGGTTAAGTTATCTTAGCCCAGTTCATATGTATCGCCCTCCGATGAAATTGTAACTAACACAGATGGAATCATTAGTTGACTTTGACCACATCAGATCTAGTTCAACCAGGTAATATATCTACTTTCATAGTTCTTAAAATTCCTATTGTTATCTTACTTTGTAGTGTATTTATAATGTTGACTAATTTCATCTAATTTACTACACATATCAATGTAGGGCATGTTTATGTACATATTGCAGATGAAGACAACGAAGAGGGAAAACATTATTACTTGTGTCATTGTGTTGAGGCCAAAAATAAATTGGAGGCCCTAATTATAGATGGAGAAAACATTGAATGCCCTATAGGCTTAGTTTTTGTTACTGGAATGTGGCTTAGAATGTACCCACATAAGAGTGTTAATGTTTGGTTGTTTCAAGATTTTGACATGCATCGAAAGATTCTTCATTACTTGAACCTTGTCATGGAATCTAATAATCATTTAATCAAATATGGGGGTAGACCTTTACAAGACCTTGTGGAAGGTGCATGAGTCTGACCATGAGGTAGTACTTGACACAATAAAGAGTAGAGTAGACCCAAATGGTTCATTGGATTAATTTTTAAGTATTCACATTGGTTCTTATTAATTTGTATGATGCCAATGCTATCATCTAATGTTTATATCATGTATGTAGGTGATTGAAGAATTTATCAAACTTGCAAATGTAGCACACTTTATATTTAGAACTGTGGTAATAGATACAAAGTTCAATGTTATTTTATTTTTTCTCAAAAATATGCAAAAATATGATGTAGGATATTCTCAATAGATTAGTAAACTAAGTGGAAGATTAAATTATGTTGTTTTATAGCAGGTAACAAGTTTCCAAAAGGTTGGAAACTAATAGTTTGGTTACATTTTATTCATGTTCTATTCATGAGAGGTTTTTGTGTGCAATAGGTATCTTAGATCTCCCAATGAAGATGTATGGCTAGGAGTGACTAGGTTGAGAGACTGAAATGCCTATCCTTAATGGAAGCATCAAGATTTAAGCCTTGTTGTTCCCGAATTGGAATCAAATGGTGTGGATTTATTTTTATAAGTGCCTTCCATCTATTTTCCTTTCATTTCCATTTTGGATTCTCTTTCTTTTTCTTCTTTTACTTTTCCTATTTGTAAGTAAACTACTAAAAATTCATTGGTGTCTCCTTGCAGAAAATGATGATTTATGAGTCATCCAAGAGAATCTCAGCAAAAAAAACAATACAACATCCTTATTTTGATGATCTTGACAAATATCAATTCTAATTTTAAGTCAAGGTTTCTGAAAATGCCCAATTTTCATAGAAACTATCTTAATATGTTCAAAATCGAGCATTGGTTAGTGGGGTACATGGCTCTCTAAACATGGAAGGAGCTTATATTTGAATTTCAATATTCACATACTTGGGAATTATCTTTCATGAATTATTTGAACCTATAATCCTTACTTCGAGGACTCTCTAAAGTGTAATCCTGATAGATGGGAGGTATGCTTGATATTCATATAAAAATTAATTTTTAAGATATTTAATGGTCTAAATTGACTAGTGATAAGTTATAAGATATTGCATAATTGAGCACACAAGTTTTAGATTATTGACATATCACATATTTATTTGAATTGATTATGTGATTATTAATATTTACAATCTCTTTTCTTTGTTAAGGTGGGAGCTAGTAAACTTAAATAAAATAATAAAGTATATTCCAAATCCAAGACCAGTAGATGGTACTAAATTATTCATTTGAAGTTAACGCCTTCATGACCACCTATGGTGTAGACATTATAAAAGTGTGTGAAGCTTAGTGAGTTAATTTCAAGTTATTCATTTGAAGTTAACCTCATCATGAGAACCTATGATGTAGACATTATAAGAGCATCTCGAATGTATGAGTGACATTGTAAAAGATCTATGAGAATGTAGTACCTAAGGCATCCTTGAATCCTATTTTTTGTTATTATGAGAGAACCTTATAATCTAAGTTTGTGTGCATGAAAATGGGGCATATTGATTCAATATTTTATTTAAGTGGGGTTTTGGAATATTACCACTT
Organism: Sequoiadendron giganteum; assembly: GCA_007115665.2. Classification (NCBI taxonomy): domain Eukaryota; kingdom Viridiplantae; phylum Streptophyta; class Pinopsida; order Cupressales; family Cupressaceae; genus Sequoiadendron; species Sequoiadendron giganteum. Next base: position 361,717,997 of record CM021110.1, on the reverse strand, counting down.
GATAGTTTTGAGAAAGCATTATGACTACAAGTACAAGCACTTGGGTTTCAAAATGGTGTATGAAGCATATTAGACAATTGTAACACAAACATAAGAATTAGGACTGCCAAATAAATATTTTATTGTAAACATCATATTATTAATATAGTGATTGTAATAACCATTGATGGTTACCAATCATCCTTTTTCTTCTTTTATTATCTCCCTATTATAACTAGCACCAATTGACTAACTTATTATAAAAAAATTATTTATTAAATAAAATCAACCTAATGATTATATATCAATATCAATATAGCATACCATCTATTCACATAAAAATTTATAATGATATTTATTCAAATTTTAAAATTTATTGCTGCCCTGAAACATTTATAATTCATGCAGTGTAATCCCTTAACAGTTCAAATTGCAAAAGGGGTATCAATCTTTTACAGCCTGTTAATCAAAGACCATTTCAGTTACGAGCATTTAATTTGAGGAATTAGGATCATGTAGGGCACCTCTACAATAGCCTCTCTATATTTTTGTTATCATAGAGTCATTTTCCCGTGGTGACCAATTTTCACTTGATGAAAAAAATGTCAAATGTAAGCAGTGTAAAGTTGCAAAGTGGTGAAACTTTCACTTTGCAACTCATGTGACCAAATGGACTATTCTAATGCATTTGGATGGGTAAATTTTCTCTATTCATGATCCTCTTTCACACCCAAACACACCGAATCACTCCAACCTACATTCAACTAGCTTGATCCCTTAAGAGTCCAAATTTCAAAAGGGTAGAAATCTTTGATGGCTTGTTACTCGGAAACCATGTCAACTATGGGTATTCCATATAAGGAATCAATATCACATTGGGCCCCTATAAAATAGCCTCTCTCATTTTTATTTATTTTTATCTCAGAGTCATTTTCTTGTGGTGACTAGTTTCCACTTGATAGGAAAAGTGTCAAATACAAGTAGTGTAAAGTTGCAAAGTGGTGCAACTTTAATTCTAAAACACATGTGACCAAAAAAAATGTTCCAACGCATCTAGATGGTTACTTTTACACTAGGAATGGTCGTCTTTTTCACCCAAACACATCGAGTCACTCTGAGTTACATTCAACCAACTTGATCCCTTAAGAGTCCAAATTGCAAAATGGCAACAATATTTGATGGCATGTTACCCAAAGACCATGTCAGTTATGGGAGTCCTATCTAAGATATCAAGATCACATTGGGCCCCTCTACAATGACATCTCTCATTTTTTTTTATCTAGAAGTCATTTTCCTGTGGTGATCAATTTTCACTTAATGGAAAAAGTGTCAAATGCAAGCAGTGTAAAGTTGCAAAGTGGTGAAACTTTCATTCTACAACTCTTGTGACCAAAAAAAATGTTCCAACACATTTGGATGGATAATTTTATGCTATGAATGGTATTATATTTTACCAAAACATGTTGAATCACTCCAAACTACATTTAACCGGCTCGATCCTTTAAGAGTCCAAATTGCAAATGGGCAACAAGCTTTGGCAGCCTGAGACCATCTTAGTTATAGGAATTTTTTCTAAGGCATTAGGATCATTTTGGGCCCCTCTACAATAAACTCTCTATGTTTTTGTTATCTTAGAGTAATTTTCCCATGGTGACCAATTTTCACTTGATGGAAAAAGTGTCAAATGCAAGCAATGTAAAGTTGCAAAGTAGTGCAAATTTCATTCTACAACTTGTGTGACCAAAAAAAATATTCCAAGACATATTTATGGGTACATTTATGCTAAGAATGGTCCTCTTTTGTACCCAAACATGTCAAATCACTCCAAGCTACATTCAATTGACTCGATCCCTTAAGAGTCCAAACTGCAAAAAGGTAGAAAACTTTGATGGCCTTTTACTCAGAGACCGTGTCAATTATGGGTATTTTGTCCAAGGCATCAAAATCATGTTGGGCCCCTCTATAATAACCTCTCTCATTTTTTGTTATCTCAGAGTTTTTTTCTCATGGTGACTTGTTTTCACTTGATGGAAAAAGTTTCAAATACAAGCAGTGTAAAGTTGCAAAGTGGTGCAACTTTTGTTCTGCAACTCGTGTGACCAAATAGAATGTTCCAATGCATCTAGACGAGTACGTTTAAGCTAGGCATGGTCCTCTTTATTCACCCAAACACTTCAAGTCACTCTGAGCTACATTCAACTAGCTCGATCCCTTAAGATTCCAAATTGCAAAAGGGCAACAATCTTTGAAGGCCTATTACCCAAAGAACATGTCAGTCATAGGAATTTTGTTTGAGGTATCAGGATCACATTGGGCACCTCTACAATAACCTCTGTCAAATTTTTTTATTTGGAAGTCATTTTCCCATACTGACCAGTTTTCACTTGATTGAAAAAGTGTCAAATGCAAGTAGCGTAAAGTTGCAAAGTGGTGCAACTTTCATTCTACAACTCGTTTGACCAAACAGACTATTCCAATGTATCTATATGGGTAAGTTTAGGCTAGGCATGGTACTCTATTGTACCCAAACATGTTGAATCACTTTCAGCTACATTTAATCGGCTCGATCCCTTAAGAGTCCAAATTGCAAAAGGGCAGCAATCTTTGATGGCTTGTTACCTAGAGACTGTGTCAGTTATGGGAATTTCATCTAAGGAATTAGGATCACGTTGGGCCCCTCTATAATACTTTGTCTTGATTTTTGTTGTCTCATAGTCATTATCCCATGGTGACCAGTTTTCACTTGATGGAAAATTGTCAAATGTAAGCAATGTAAAGTTGCAAAGTGGTGCAAATATCGTTCTACAACTCATGTGACCAATTTTTTTTTTTCCAATACATCTATATGGGTAAATTTATGCTAGGCATGGTCCTCTTTTGCACCCAAACATACCAAATCACTCCAAGCTATAGTCAACCGACTTGATCCCTTAAGAGTCCAAAGTGCAAAATGGTTGCAATATTTGATGGGATATTACTCAGAAACCATGATGCTTACAACCTCTTTGTTTCAGCCTATGGGATCACTTTCTCATGGTGTCCAATTTTCACTTGATTGAAAAAGTGTCAAATGCAAGTAGTGTAAAGTTGAAAAGTGGTGCAACTTTCATTCTACAACTTGTGTGACCAAACAAACTATTCCAATGTAGTTGGACATGGGTATGTTTATACTAGGAATGGTCCTCTTTTTCACCCAAACATGTCTATTGATGGTGTTTTCTGCACAACAACAACTCAGACAGAATAAGATATCCTATCTCTCTTGAAAGATAAATCTCTATGGAAAAGAGATAACCCCAAGGTCTCTAATGTCAGGTCTTGACAATGCAATAAAACAACTCAATGATCAATGTGAAAATGTTGGTAATCACAATGGGACCTTACTACAAGCAAATACTAGATTTCGAATTTATAAAATCTAAACAATGAATTGATACTTGGAATCTTGATTGGAACCTTGATAATAAAGAAACAGAAAAAGATAAAGGTTTCAGAGATAATTCTAAGACTACTTCTAACCCTAATATTGAAAATGCCAAAAGATAAAATGCTCAAAATGGATCGATCTCTTATAAACTACTTTCTACTTGACCCAGATGAATCTGCAATTTCATAGAAATAGGGCAATCTTCTAAGGTATTTAAATATTTTCAAATCACAGACATTCATTCAACCAATTCTATTGCAATTGAGATGAATAAATCCTTATAACTAAACTAAGCACAATTTTAAGTCTAGGCTAACTTTGCAAAACAACTAACAATCAGCTAACTGCAAAAAGTATAGACTAGAGATTGCTGCAAATATTCCAAATATGAAACCCTAAGCATTACCAAACCATTTAATCATAAACTTATAAGAAATTTGAAAGATAGAACAACAAGAACCATGCCAGATGAAATTCCACAAGATAGATACCAAACACAATATCTCTCTTATATTAAATCATCCAAAGTACCAACAATTCCAGTTTTCTGTTACAACACTTGCTTGAGAATAAACCCTAATTCGCTCTAATATCACTTATCTATTTTTCTCTCTATAACTATCCTTCTATATGCCTATCTATCCATCTATATATGTTCAAATGAAGCAACATGCCTATTTATAGAGAATCCCTAAGATAGGTCAGCCCAAAAGATAATTTTACAATAAAAACATAACCTACAAGAGGTCGGCCTCAAAGATAATCGAACATCATATGGAATGTGCCATTGGCACCAATTTCATCCAAAACCACCAAGATACCAAAAAGGTCAGCCCAATACATGTGAATAATGGGAAGCACAAATCTCAATGTAACCTTATATAGCTACTCCCCATCCTTGTCCTTAGCTCGATCTTCCTCACCATGTACGGCCAACAAAACTCTATCCAACTCAGCAATAGGTGTCATAGGCAAAACCCTAATCCTTCGTTCAAGAGACTTAATGTCATCTCTTGCCTGCCTAACTGTACCATCCCAATCGGCCTTATTAGTCAAGTATCTATCCATGACTAGAATATAAGTTGCAGCATCATCCAACTAATGTCCAGTAACCGGCCCTTCACTGACTGGAGAATAAACATCTCTCCACCACTTCCTAAGTTGCTCCAAATTAATTTGTTTCAGAGCAAACTTCTTCCTTCCAGTCATGACCTCAAAGAATGAAATACATTTTTCATGGATACTAGGCAATGTGTCCTCAATCTGCCTTGCCTGTTTATGGATTTTTCTTAAGGCCTTCTACCTCATTTTCAGGATTTCAAACCATTCCCAAGGTTCAGAAACTCTTGGAAAAGGAAGAATCCCACACTTTACCAATTTGTCTTCAGTGAATCCCATGATTGTTGTGGCCTTCTGCAGTAGGAGGTCAGTATCCACATTATCCTGAGCTAATATAGCCTTTAACCAATCCATTGATCTCATTGCATCTCTTCCAGTTGACAGAATGCTCTTAATAGCATCATCTCCTTTAGTTTGGACACCTTGCAACCAAGCAACTATAAAATGTGTGGTGCCCTTCATCTTCTCAAGTTCAGAGATTGTCTTTTGAGGTAAGAAACCTGTAGTAGAGGAGGAAGAGCCAATAGCTTACAAGGGTTTCATCAACTCTTGCAAGTACTTCTTCAGTTTCTCATTCTCCCTCTCTAACTCATGCCTTGTTTGTACAACCTTCTTCAACCTGTCCACAATCACTGCAATGGAGCCTTCATATTCTTCAATATCCTACTCCATAGTAGCATGCCCCAAGTCAATAGTTTGCACATGATAATCCTAGGCAATCACATTGTCTCTATCTTTGTTTGGAGTAGGGGTAGCAATGTGAGCCACTCTGTTACCCAACCCATCTCTTTCAATCTGAGACACAACCCTTGCTTTCTTCTTAGTTTTTTTATTTTCTACATTAGCCATAAGAACATCTGAATTAGCAGGAGAATCCTCCACTATCACCATTTTACTCTTCAACTTCTTATCAAGCCAATCTGGAATGGTAGACCCAACACGCATTGTATTTTGTTGATCTTGCTCTTGTTCCTACTGATCACTAGTTGTATTCTTTTCAACACTTGGCATATTGGGAATTTCCACGACTGGATTCTCCTTCTCTTGTACTTGTTCTTCCATAACCACGTATACTGGTGAAGGGGCCCTAGCTGGTATCTCTTCCTCCTTTTGAGGAGACTTGTTCACTTGTTCCTTCACAGGTGAGTCCGCATATGCCACCAAAGGGGACTCTACTACTCTATCAATCTTTGCCTCTGCATTATAGAGGTCTCCTTCCTGAAATTCCTCTTCGCTCAAATCCTTAGGATCTTCATCCCTTTTTGGTTCCTCCTATGTGTTACCCACATCCTGAGGAATAGAGACACTCACTTGTTCAACAACAAGAATACTCATTGAAACATTCTCCTTTGTTGCAGTATCCCTCGGGAAAGGAGTCCTTGACCTTCTCATGTATACTTGTGTCTTTTCCCTTAAGCTTTCCACCTCTATCATTGGTGGCTCAATCTCCTTATCAAATTTAGGAGCTTCCTCCACCTTCTGTGATAGTTTTGTAATCCTTCTTCTTTTTGTCAATGGAGGAGCACTTTCCACCTCCTCTTCCTCTTCCTTACTCTTTTCAACCTCTTTCCTTGAGGCATGTCTCCTCTTCTTAGCAACAGGCTTCCTCTATTTACTTACCTCTGCAGCCTTCTCATCTTGAACCTCCCTTACCTGGATTCTGAAAGGAGAATCCACATTCTCTTTTCCCTTAGGATCTGGTTCAAGTGAGCCCTTAGAAGCAGAGTGAGACTCTAAGTCTCCCATCAGATCATAGGTGCATGGAACACCCTCACCTTCCAACTCTATCATCTTGTTCTTCAACCACATCTTGGTGTATTTGATTATCGGGGCCATGACTTGGTCTAACTCAGTCTTTTCTTCCTCTAAACAGTCAACTTCTCCAACTGGCCTATCTTTCACTGCCTCATAAACATGACCCTGGATTAAGTTTCCATCTTCTTCCACCTAGTCAGGAATGGCCTTCACATTGTACAGTCTTACCAAATCCACTTGCAATCTAGAGAACTTCTTCTTCCTTACCTCAAACTCATCAGCAAGGTTAACCCATTAATCTTCAATGTGAGCCTTATGGCTATATTCCCTATTGGCCTTCTTTTGAGCCTCGCCAGTGATGTCAAACCTTGCTCTCTTGGAATGGAAAGAGAAACCAAAAGTACTCATATCCTCCTTAGAAGCATGAGCAGACTGAATGGAAGCACAAACCACACCCATTCCCATCTTCAAGGGAAAGTCATTCCCAAAACCTATTTTGTGCATTTCTCCCTTCACAACATTGTCAAAGTCACAAATTTGTGTAGTGACTTCCAACAATATGACATGATCAGTAGGGTATCTAGGGAGTCTGTAGGGAGCCCTTTGAAAACCATCAATTCTGATGTATGAGAAAGTTGGGAACTGGATAAACCATGCCCCATATCTCCTTATCAATTCATTAGCCTTATCTGAGATTCTCATATGCTCTGCACCTTGGAGCAATCTAGCGATGTACATTGTGAATGCATCATTGGATCTCCTGTAGCTCCCTCTAGTTAAATGCAACTGTGGATATACTTCATAAATGGCATCCTGCCCAAAGGTACCCCTAGTGCTTAACCCCTTGTATGGGTGAAGTCTAGCCAATGAATACACTAGGTAAGAGGTCATAGTGAAAGTCTTGGTTTGTAAGACATTGCACAACTACTCATGAATCACAACACTAATAACACCTACCCAATGATAGTCAATTCCCTACTCCATTCTAGAAATCACATGGAATATCCAAGTCTCGAACACTCCTGCACTCTTCAATCCCACCAACCTACTGAGAAGAGTGATGACATTGTAGTACTCTCTCTTGAACTTAAGACTGAATAGTTGCTTAGGCAACTTGGAGAAATGGGATTTAGGCTTCTCTATCCAAGAGTTAATCACCTGCTAAGACTTAACTATATTCTCCTCATAATATTTCCTGGCACCATCCATGTTAAAACCCACCGCATGAAACCTATCGGGCATGTCAAAGGTTGCAGTAATGGATATAGGACAAAACCCAACCAAGATCCTTCCCTGAGGACCAATTATCCTCTGTGTCCCTCTATCATAATTTATGGCACACTCGAGCACTAACTCATAACATTGCACTGTGGAAGGGAAACCTACCACATGAGCCAAGCCAAAGTCAACCATTCTTCTAGCCAACAGAGGAGGACTCGATATAGACATCTCAACCTTAAATTCCTCATAGTCCCACATGCCCACATTTGTATCTATGATTCTTGACCAAATTAAGGTCAGCTTGCTCTCAGGAATTCGGCTCTTTATGTCTAATTTCACTTTTTCTGCATCTGAGATGGCAAAAGTCTCTGCACCTGGATCCGTTGCCTTCCCCTTGCCTCGGCCAGCAACATCTTGTCCTAATCCTACCTGCAAACACCTAAAGATGACCACAATTAGATCCATAAGAAACAACAAGTATAGGAAATTATTACCTCAAAGTTTGGGATTTAGCCCCCCTCGCGGATTCCACCTTAGTGAGAACTTTCGGGAAAATCCAGACCAGGTGGATTCCAATGAACCAAGCATGAAAAATCCCATAACATCATTTCAATCCATCAATTAACAAAGGAATATCCCAAAAGGTACTTAGCATAAGCTCATTTAATCAATAAAATACATCATCAATAAACAAATCCTCCTAATCATCAAATTCAACCCTTTTCCCAGAGAACCCAAAAGAATCTGCCAGAAGGGGATTTTGGCGAAAACAACAATAGTTACAGCTAACCCAGGAAAAAGGAGGAGACATGGAACATCCGGGAAAATCCGAAAGGAACGGATTGTGGAAAAATCCAGATATATCATCATTAAAGCAAGAAATCGGTACAACGAACCAACCGCGGACACTGGGAAAATCTAGAAGAGGCAGATTTTGGTGAGATAGATGAAGTTCAAGAAAATGTGGTAAAAGAGAAAGAATGGGGAAAGTCGGGGAAATCCAGGGGAAGTGGAATTTTGCGAGGACCTCGAAAGCCCGAACCCATCCACATCTTCCCTACTTTCACCAAAATAATTCAAATCACTACGGATCTCAAGCCTGAACTCCAAAATCAACTTAACCTAGACCTCCAATGGATCAAATACGGATTTAGAACACTCCTCACATAAATTCGAGGAGGATTGGCCATGCCCTAGGTTAAGAACCCTAAAATTTCTACCATGAAAACACAGAGAACCAGACATGACTTGAACAAGCAAACTAGAGCATTTCTTAAATGCCATCTCTCCTAAGAGGCTTAGAAGAAGAACTAGATGTACTCTAGGAGGAGAATAATTTCAAGAGTTACAACCCACTACTAGGTCAAGAAGGACCAGAGGAGGGGAGGAATCATCATCAACTCACCCACTTCCATCATCTCCATCATCCTCATCTTCATCTAACTCTGAGGGAATTCCTATTCCACAGCCACAACCAGTCATAAATCAGCCATTACCACCCCCACCTCCACCAATGGCTTTTCTTGCTAATAATCTGTCCCCACTGATCTTTAATAATTACAATTTCATGCCTAAGAACCCTAAGAATTTTTTCTCTAAGTTTCATACTCATGACCCCAACAGGATAGCAGAGGAGCATATTAGGATTTTCCAGACCTACCTTAGGCATTCTCTATAAAACAGGCATGTTGCCTCATTTGAACATATATAGATGGATAGATAGGCATATAGAAGGATATTTATAGAGAGAAAAATAGATAAGTGATATTAGACTGAATTAGGGTTTATTCTCAAGCAAGTGTTGTAACAGAAAACTGGAATTGTTGCTACTTTGGATGATTTAATATAAGAGAGATATTGTGTTTGGTATCTATCTTGTGGAATTTCATCTAGCATGGTTCTTGTTGTTCTATCTTTCAAATTGCTTATAATTTTATGATTAAATGGTTTGGTAATGCTTAGGGTTTCATGTTTGGAATGTTTGTAGCAATCTCTAGTCCATACTTTTTGCAGTTAACTGATTGTTAGCTACTTTGCAAAGTTAGCCTGGACTTAAAATTGTGCTTAGTTTAGTTATAAGGATTTATTCATCTCAATTGCAATAGAATTGGTTGAATGAATGTTTGTGATTTGAAAATCTTTAAATACCTTAGAAGATTGCACTATTTCTGTGAAATTGTAGATTCATTTGGGTCAAGCAGAAAGTAGTTTATGAGAGATTAGTCCATTTTGAGCATTTTATCTTTTGGCATTTTCAATCTTAGGGTTATAAGTAGTCTTAGAATTATCTTTGAAACCTTTATCTTTTGTTGTTTCTTTATTATCAGGGTTCCAATCAAGATTCCAAGTATCAATTCATTGTTTAGATCTGATAAATTCAAAATCCAGTATTTGCTTGTAGTAAGGTCCCATTGTGATTACCAACATTTTCACACTTATCACTGAGTTGTTTTGTTGCATTGTCAAGACCTGACATTAGAGACCTTTGGGTTATCTCTTTTCCATAGAGATTTTCCTTTCAAGAGAGATAGGATATCATATTCTGTCTAAGTTGTTGTTGTGCAAAAAACACCATCAACAATGTCGAATCACTCCAAGCTACATTCAACCGACTTGATCCCTTAAGGGTCCAAAGTGCAAAATGGTTGCAATCTTTGACAAGTTATTACTCAAAAACCGTGATGCTTAAAAAATCTCAATCCAATATTATAGGATCATGTTGGGCCCCTCTACAATTATCTCTCTCAATTTTTTTTTATCTCAGAGTTGTTTTCCCATGGTGTCCAATTTTCACTTGGTGGGAAAAGTGTCAAATGCAAGCAGTGTAAAGTTGCAAAGTGGTGCAACTTTCATTCTACAACTTGTGTGACCAAAAAATCTATTCCAATGTATTCATATGGGTACGTTCATGCTATGCATTGTCCTCTTTCACACCCAAAAATGCTAAATCACTTCGAGCTACGTTCAACTGGCTCGATCCCTTAAGGAATACCGATTGAAAATATGTTTTGGGATTTATTTAGTTATTCCTATGTGGGTTCAATTTCCTTATCTCCTATTGCAATTTTGGGTGGATTACTCCTTTCAAATTATTGGGAATGTTTTGGGTAGATTTATATCCATTGATCCGATGGAGATATAGATATATCAAAGGGGTTTCTTGACAATGTTTGGTTGACAGTTGGGGAGTGAGCATGGAAACAAGCCATTGATTATGAAAATTTTAGTGTAAAATATTTTACCTAAAATATTCCTTTAGACAAGTTTTCTAGTTGTTAGATTTTTAGGATAATGATTGCTTAATTGTGTAATCTTGCATGGAGTTGCATGCCTATTTTCTAGTTGCCAATTGCCATTCTAGAAGGCTCATCTCTTGATGTATATATATATATATATATATTCTACTCATTCTTAAGTAATTATCAAGTTAATAATCAGTGTATTCATTTACAGTTAATCTTTTCTTTTCAAATTGTGCAATTTTGTAATTTGTAACTCTACTAATATTCCTGAAAATATTGAAGTTGTTTAGAATCAACTAATAAAGTTGTTTACCATCAATCAATAAATATTCAAGACAACCCATGAAGAACAACAATAATCAATGTTAGGGCTAACCAATTAATAAGTATACATGTGAATAAGTGAAGCACAAGTACTCAAATACATGAAAGCCTTGAAGTATACACATGAATACATAATATACATAAATTAATACAAAGTATATGCATGAATACAAGGTATACACATGAAAACATGTAAGTTGCAAAGTATACATTGGATTACACATAAATGACAAAGTATACACATAACTTGTAAAGTATACACTTGAATACATGTAACTCATATCTATTGAACCGTGGATTTATAATGCAAATATGGACACCATCGATAGAAATATTTGTATTAACTAAATAGCCATGTAGGAATACACCAATATAGGTCGATATAAGTATAAAATATATAGAAAATAGTTGTATAGGCTTACGATAATTCCATATAGGCATAAAATGTCAAATATATGCAATACAAAATATTTACAAAAGTTCCATATAGTCATAAAACAAAGGGCTCTGGAATAAAAAGTCATTTCTCTCCATCCTCTCGAAATAAACTCTTTCCCTTTGCTTGTTTTCTAGATGGCAATAAGTTTGTCACTCATTTATTCTAAGGTTGAGTGCTCCTAGCTCTCCTCCTAGGGTTTAGTTCCTAGTCAGGATTTATCTGTTACAATAACAAGTAAATACATTAATATATAGAAATTACATTATAAAAATATATATTTAACAAAATAATCACTTATCGCCACTAGACGATCACTCTCCTTGAGGGAAATATTCACATGCCCATTTTGTGGCATGTTGAAGCCCTGTAGAAACCATCCAAAGAGAAATTAAACTATGACTCAATAATGGTTTGACTTTTCACTAACTAACAACTATAACAACGAATGTAAATTAAAATTTTGTAATTTTCCTCATACCTCTGTAAGAGGCATTGAAGATTCTATAGTAGAAGAAAAACTAAGCTCCATTTCCCTATGAACATGTGGAGGTGTATCCACTTCCAACATCTAAAAAGTTTTTAAAAAAATTATTCAATCATGGAAACTACAATAGTGATGCACATCATGGATTATAATGTATGAGATAACGAAAATAATTTTGAGTACTTATTGAACTATATATTTTTTACTATCATGATTACTATTTTCCCTATCCATAGCTTGTTCAAAATCACCTATTTTAAGATTTTATCCATAGCAGCAAGGTGGTGAACTGTTTGATAAAATGCTTTGGTAGACATGTACAAAAATTATTGTAGCATAGAGAAGGTAGTGAACTATTTGAAAATATTCTTCTAAGAAATGTGGTCTCATGGTGATGGAATGCCATTAAAATCAAATGTGTCATGGCATTCCATCACCATGAGACCACATTTCTTTGAGGATTTTTTTCAAACATTTCATTGCCTTCTCTATGGTATTATGTTGGGATGGGGTGGATGGTATAGTGTGGTATTTGTTATGAGATGGAGGGAAATCATGACATGAAGAGGGAGGGGTGGGGATAGGAACGAGTGGAATAAAAGGTGGAAGGTTCCATGGATTGGTAAATTAAGAATAAGGATGAGGACCTTGAAAAGAATTTGGAGGGGAATTTTGGCTAAAGGCTTGGTTTCTATTCTTCAGGCAGTGAGTTGTTTGAAAAAATGCCTCAAAGAAATGTGGTATCATATTCCATCACCATGAGACAACATTTCTTCAAGGAATTTTTTCAAAATACTCATTTCCTTGAATATGATATTTCTTACTATTATGTTTTGATATATTTTTCCAAGCATCCATAGTTTGTTGGAAAGCACCTATTTTAGGCTTTTAGCCATAGCAGCAAGAAAGTGAGTAGTTTGATAAAATGCTTTGGTATACATGTATGGAAACTGTGGTAGCATAGAAAAGGCGGTGATTTATTTGAAAATTTTACTCAAAGAAATGTGGTCTCATGGTGATGGAATTGCATCGCATCACCATGAGACCACATTTCTTGGAGACATTTTTTCAAACTACTCACTGCCTTGTCTATGCCATTGCTTAATGTTACGCTTTGATAGATTTTTTCCAAGCATCCATAATTTTTTGGAAAGCACCTAATTTAGGATTTTATCCATAGTAGCATGGAAGTGAGTGTTGATGGTCTTTTTTGTACAACAACAACTCAGACAGAATATGTAAGATCCTATCTCTCTTGAAAGGTCAATCTCTATTGAAATAGAGATAACCCCAAGGTCTCTCAGGTGTCAAGTCATGAATTACAACAAAACAACTCAGAGATAAATGTGAAAATGCTAGTAATCACAAAGGGACATGTTAGAACCCAAATTTTCCATTAATAAACTAAGGGTTTTTACTCTTTTAAACTCGTTATTTTCCTATCTTTTCATAATAATTAATTTTACCCCCATCCATAATGATAAAATACATTTTACCGCCATTGTTTACCCTTCATAGGCTTCACCATTATACCATGGTCTTTTTCAAAGTGGCTCGCGGTATGGCAATTGCAGTTGAGAAATGGCCAGTAAAGGCTTACCGCCACACCACATGCGGTCAAACCACAAACTGTGGTAGCATGGTGGGAATGGAGATAGCAGCAGGAAGAACTCACTGCCATACCATGGCCAGTTAGAATGAATACCGCGGTAGCATGGTGAATGTGGAGATAACAAGTGACAGTTAGCGAACGGCTACCGTGATGCTACAGACAATTAGAATGGAGACCACAGTGACCACGGTGAGCACAGATGAAAGTAGTCGAGGGTGGCTACCACGGTACCACTGGTAGTCAAGCTAGTGACTATGGTAGCATGGTGGACATCTAACGTGGCAGTAGGTAACAACTACTATGGTACCGTGTGTGGCGTTAATAGGGATCATGGTAAGGCAGTAGACAGCTAGAGGTAACACTTAATGTTTGACTGCTATACCACTAGGAGTTAAAATGAAGCCTATGGTGACGTGGTGGAAGGGAAGATAACAATGAGGAAGTGGTAATGCGGTAGACATAAGGATGATAGTGAAGTCTGATCACCGCACAATCGCGGGTGGAAGAGTCAAAGGCAGTGGTGAAGCAGTAAGAATAATAAAAGCTATGGAGGCAGTAAATATAGAGAGTAGGAAAGGTTGCAAAGTGAAAGAAAGTGATATTAAAGTAAAAATATTTAATTTGTCGATAAGGAAACTCAATTAAATATTTTACCTTCTATTAGAGAAATACAAACGGTTATAATAAGTAACTGGATAGTCATGAATCTTCAGATATACTATATAAATGTATTGAAAAATTAGGTAAATAAGGGAGGTAGGTGTAGTAGTTAGATAATTGCAGAAAATGAAAACTGGGAAATGGATATAATGTACAGACCTTTTTTGAAGCAGATCAATGGAGAAAATGTTTTAAACTAGTGAAATTATTTTTGGTATTCAGTTGTTGTGATATATAAATTTATATTCTTTATCTGGTTGTCTCCAACTTGAGGTCTTTAATCATTTAAATCAGCATATCAAGTATATCTCTGATTTATCAAAGTGCATTTTCATTTTGCGTGATTTAATTGATTGGTGTCTGCAAGTCAGATTTAAGTTCTTTAAAATTAGTCATAGTGATCTAAGGATTTCTCTTGGATAGTTAAAGAAGAGCCTGGTAAAGAAACATTCCAACACTATTTATGCAAGTCATCAATTAATGAAGTCATATTCCAGCCATAGAATTTCATTTTGAAAGTGCCTAGCAACTTGAATTAAGCCAGAGAGGGAAACATATACAGTTTTTTGATTTTTGACTACATTTCCCATGTCGATAAAAGGCACTAATCTATCACAACCCAAATGATAAAATTCATAATAAACATGTTCAAATTATTTATTTTATGTAGTAAGAGTAGGTGTCATGATTTTATTTATTCACTTCCAATTACCGTTGTGAATAGATTGTTTGAGCAGGAAATATATTTTAAATCTACATTATTCACATAGGTGCAACTGCCTAGGTCTAGCAGAGCCTGAAGAGAAAAACATTCAATTATGTCAATTGGCCTTATACATTGGCCAAAAATGTTGTGAATGCTTGGCAACCTCTCGTGGTTCAAACCTGTGTTTTTGAGACCTAACAAGACCTTACAAAACAAATACTGGAAATTCTAAACTTATCAGATTCTGCAATATAATGATACTCAAATTCCTATTCTAACCAAGGTTCAAATAAATAGAAAAAGATAAGGGTTTTAGAAATCCTAAGATTAAGATTATTCATAAGATTGACAATACTAATGATGAAATACTCAGAACAAACCAATCCCTCAAAACTAATTTTTGCTTAACCTTGGGTATACTTGCAATCTCACATAAATAGTACAATCTTCTTAGGAATTAAAGATTTTCAAATCATGGAAATTCATTCAATTGAATAGGATAAATACCCACAATTGCACTAAGCACACAAATAGCAGGTACATGTTGACCTTGCACAACAATCCCAAAATAAAGAAGTTGTCCAAAGTATGAACCAAAGATTGCCACAACACTCCAAGCACTAAATCACAAGCACCATTAAATCATTTAACTCTAAATCTAAAATGCATTCAGATATTTCCAAGGAATTTCAAATATAGAATAAGAACCATTCAAGACAAATCAATCCAAAGAAGCCACCAACACAATGTCTTCACTTGTATTGAATCACCAATAATAGCAACAATTCTGATATTCTATGTTACAACACTTGCTTGAAAATTAAACTAACTCCTAATTCTAACTTTTTGCTCTAAAAATCCAATCCTCTATAGCCTGTCTAACTCTAGTCTAACTCTCTAACTGACTAATTGACTAACCTGCTAACCAACCAACCCTTTTTAAAAGAGACGAAATGCCATACTTATAGATATTACATCCTGTCGGCCCAAGCTAGGGTTACAAAGGAAGGTTGGCCTTAGATCTCTACAAATCTTGGTTCATACGAAATACACCCTGCGGGTCACCTCCACCATTAATGTCTCACCCATGCAAAGAAGAATAATTGCAACAGGTGCACAAAGTGAGTTTGAATATGGGCCACCAATCGATAGATGAGCTGGGCACCCGAATGACCCCGATCAAGTCAAACCTATTTGAATTTTCCATGTCACATCCAACTCGAATGAGTGGCCATCGAGCACGTCGAAAAACCTTTCATGCATGAGTGAGTTTCACCTGCCTGCGACCGCAAATTGTATGGATGCATCTCGTGGATCCCATAACATCTTCAAAGTATGCTCATCCTCTTGACCCTAGAGTCGCTTAACCAACGACTGCCCTAATTGATCCAGTTCTGCACTCCAAGAGGACCACAATAAGTATCCATTATAGCATCAAAATATAAGGTAGTCCATCATAAATAACATTCTAATCATCCAAGAAATCCAAATGATCGACCAAAATCCCTAAGAATATCATTAAATGTCCCATCCTCAAAGTTTGGGATTTTCACCCCTTCGCAGAATTCAGGTCAAAAAGGAATTTTGGGTAATTCCAGGCTAGGCATATTTTAGCGAGGGCAGCTCAACAAATACACAAACTTACTCATTCAACTTCCAAAACCCAAGAAATGCTTGCAAATATATTCAAATGATCCAAATAAATCATGCAATGCACAATCATTAACAATTAACCCATGAATCCCCTCAATTCTTGATAAATAGCAGGTCCTCAGAAAATTTCATCAGGGACGGAAATATTTGAAACCAGCAAGACTTAACACATCCCGGGAAAATGAAGGAGGAACGAAATTCGAGGAAATCCCAAGACAACGGATATTCGTGAAGCTATTCCAATTTTCATGTTTTGTGCACATTTCAAGGAAACGACCACGAGATGAAATTCAGGGAAATTTGAACGTGAAGGAAATCCACGACGACACAAAAAACCCGAAATCACAACTCAATTAGGATTTCACCCAAATTGATTGAATGATCACAAATTTGGAACCTCAAGCACGGATTCAACTCAATTCATGTTGTTCATCAATAAATTTAACTTGCTAACTCATCCAGGGTGATCTTAATAGCATTGGTAATCAACTTGAAATCAAACCCTAGGTTTTCATGATGAACACATGGTCATAGATTCAGCCACTCACAAGCTTCATTAAAACTAGGTGAATATCTCATAATTTCAAAGGCAAGGAAACCACACAAAAGACCATGTGGAAGTGGAAACAAAACTAGACGGAGGCAGAAACAAAACCAAATGGAAGTGGAAACAAAACAAGGCAGAGGCAGAAACAAAACCAAACGAAGGTGGAAACAAGACGGGATCAGAAACAAAACAAGATGGAGGTAGAAACAAAACAAGATAGGACTGGAAACAAAACAAGGTGGGACTGGAAACAAAACAAGACAGAGGCGAAAACAAAACAAGATGATACCTTTTGCAAAGTTTTGAGTTCAGTTCCCACCCCGGTTCCGCTTCTGGCGAAATTGAAGGAGGTGAAAGAAAAAGGAAAACCAAAGAAAACCTAAGGGTTGAAACCAACCCAAAGGCCGACCACACACAAAACAACAAAAAAAGAAAGAAGAGAAGAAGCGAAGCCGAAGTTGAAACCAGAATGAAAACTGAACCAAGAACTTTGTGAAAGTTCAGAGTTCAATTTCATCCCGTGCCCCGCCTCTGGAGATGAAAGAAAAAAGGAAAACCAAAGAAAACCTAAGGGAAGAAACCAAACCAAAGGCTGAACGCAAGCAAAACAAAAAAGAAAACAAGAAGCAGAGCCAGAGCCGAAACCGAAACGAAAACCAAACCAAGAAATTTGTGATGGTTTTGAGTTTAGTTTCTTCTCATGCCCAAACCCGCAAAGCAAAGGAAAAAAGGTCTTAGGAGGAAAATGACAACGCCTAAGACCTAGACAAAACACCAAGGACAAACAAAAGGAAAAGGGAACCCACTTCCAGAGAGGACATACACAAGACTCCTTGACCACTTGGAACTCAAAATAGGGGCACTTTACAAACAAGACAAGCATTTAGGAACAATGCAAAGTAACCAAACCCCATGACCAAAGAATCAAAGATCAAAATCTCAAGATTTACAAAAACAAGCTCAAAAGGCATGGCCACATAAAAGAGCCAAAAGACCAGGAAAAAAGGGGGGGTCCCTACTTTCAGTGGGGCGTGTGTGCAAAATCTATACAAAAAATGGCTACTCCATTGGGGACATGCTCCAAAGCATTTCAATGAAAAATTGGAATCAAGAACCCATAATCGCTAGTTTAAGTCCATGCATCAGGTTACCCTATGAACAAGGTTTCATAAATGACAAACAAGAAAACCTTTCCTCTAATTAGGTCAAAGTGTGTGCATGCATTCATTTCCTTTTCCTCAATTGCAAAAGGGACCAAACTTAGTCTAACCAGGCTACATAAATAACCTAACTCCAAAAGCAACCTGGATAGAGCCTCACTTCCAGTCAGGCATCCATAGCCTCAACGAGGTTATCACTATGACCCTCCCTAGCATATCTCTATTGCCAGCTAGGCATCCATAGCCCCGGTAGAGGTACTAGGATACCCTTGATAAGGTGAACATTTCTTTTGATTTTCAACATTTTCTTTCCCCTTTTCTTTCTTTATATTCTCTTTGAGATCTTTTAAACTTTCTCTTTCACCTTGCAAGCAATGAAACCCACACTCAGTGATGAGAAAAATAATGGTGTTGGAGTAGAATATAAGATTTTTCACCTGACAAAACTTCATAAGGACCATATGCAACCTGATAATCTTTCAGATTTGTGTGAAAGTATGAGACCCAAATACATTCCAGAATTTGACTTACTCAAGTGACTCCAATTCCAAGCATATGCAACATCAAATAAAGGAATTCCACCAGTTCAATTGAATCTGAAAAGATGATTAGAGTTTGTAAAAGAAATCCCCAGAACAGCCCCAGGCAAGCAGCCAATTATACAGATGCACCAAGGCTGGAAGAAAGCAAGAAAACCCAAAGCAAGAGAAGAGCAGTAAGCAAGACCAACCAAACAAAACCTACTCTAAACAAAAGTAGAAAACGAGAAAAAAAAACAAAAGAAAACCCTAATCTAACCAAAGCACAAACAAAAAAATAGAAAGGAAACCTAATCTACCTATGTACAAGGAAAGAGCTATATATAGCTTAGGACTGGAAATAATGTTTCAAATACTACCCATTGACAAGCAGTGGGATATTTTCTCCAGTGAGAGTTTTCAAATGAAAAGCATTGTCTCCCATAATCTCTGCAACCTGGTAAGGGTCGAGCCAAAGTTTGTCAAATTTTCCATTCTCCCCTTTTTGGTCATGGGCTTTATCCCAATAGAGAACCAAGTCAGAGATTCTAAAGGATTTCATCTTTTCTCTCCTATCAAACCATCTTTTCACTACACCCTGATGTTTGGAAAAATTTTCTAGGGCTTCATCTCTTCTCTCCTCAAGGTGTAATAGTTCAGTCAGGTAGGATTCATGCTTATCCTCTCCATCATAGTATTCATTAATGAATTTTAGGGTAGGGATCTTCAGCTAGATGGGAAATACAGGTTCCAAACCATACACTAGGTGATAAGGAGAGGTTCCTAGGGATTTTTTTTGTCTAGTGCAGTCTTCCCAAAGAGAAAATCTAAGTTGGGTGTACCAATCCTTGGGATTCTTCTCTAGTAGCTTATGGATGACTGTCAAAATATTCTTATTGGAAGAATCAACTAAACCATTACCCTGTGGATAGTAATTAGATGCAAATTTTATGACAATTCCATGATCAAAGGCACAGTTAGAAAATTTCAATGATGCAAATGCAGGACCATTATCACAAACTAAAGCCAATGGACATCCAAAGTGATTAATGATACCCACCTCAATAAAATTGATTACCACTTCAGAAGTCCATTGTTTGCACCCAAGAGCCTTAGTTCATCTAGTAAAGTAATCAGTTATAGTGAGAATATACATGTAGCTTGTAGAGGAAGGTGGATTGATTGGACCTATAAATTCCATTCCCCATTGTGCAAATGTTTTTACCTCTATAATAGGCTGAAGTGGAAGGGCTACGCATTTCTCCTTACTTGTTGTAGTTTGACATACATGACAAGCCCTCACATGGTTATGTGCATCTTTGAACAAGGTAGGAAAATAATAGCCTGCCCTTAGGATCTGATTTGCAGTGGAAGGTGTTGAGCCCTGGCCAGTCCCATATTTTTCATGAAATTCAGTCATCACTCTCCCAACTTCTTCCTTTCCTAGGCATATCAAATAAACCACCTCATGATTTATCTTACACAAGACAACTCCCTTCATCATAAAACCGTCACTCTTCAGACACAAATCTCTCCTTTGTACTGCATTGAGGTGTTCAATACATTTTTGGTTCAATAAATAGTAGATAATTTCATCATACTAGTCTCCTGGAGACACTTCTTAGAGGTGATATTGCTGAGCTGTGAGGTTAGGACCCATCTCAACCATTATCTTTGTTAGTCCCTACCCTCTCACCAATTTCATGGGGTGGATCTCAATATCATATTACAATACTAGAGCCTCAACAATATCTCTCTTGATTTCTACAAATGCCTCCTTAGCTTTTGCGCTCCATTCAACGTTTTCTTCTTGTTTCAACATAGCATTCAATGGCTTCACTATCTCTACAAATCTAGTGATAAAATTTATGACAAAGTTAATTTTCCCAAAGAATGACTTCATCTCCTTTTTGCTTGCAAGGGGCTGAATATTTAATATAGCCTCCACTCATTTTGGATCAATAGCAATACCTTGTTCAAAAATGACATGTCCCAATAGTTTTCCCTCAGTGACTCCAAAAATGCATTTCTTTGGATTAAGTGAGATGTTGAACTCTCTACATCTTTGGAATACTTTGCATAAATCTGTTATATGATCATTTCTCTTCTTGGAAAAAACTATCAAATCATCCATATAGATAATGATGCACTTACCAATAATTTCTTTGAAAGCAATATCCATTGCTCTTTGGAATGTAGCTTCGACATTGATTAATCCAAAGGGCATTCTTTTGTAAGAAAAAGTTCCCCATTTTGTAGTAAACATAGTTTTGTACCTATCCTCATATTGTACCATAACATGGTTGTATCTAGAGTACCCATCTAGAAAAGGCATCATCTAAGATCCATTGACAATTTGAAGTACTTCATCTAGGGAAGGAACTGGATAATTGTCTTTTCTTGATGACCTGTTAAGGTTCCTAAAGTCAACACATAGTCTAATTTATCCATTTTTCTTCCTTACTGGAACCAAGTTTACAACCCATGTTGAATGTCTTACTGGGAATATGATTTGTGCTGAAAGTAGCATCTGCACCTCCCTCTAAATGATGGGTTCTAGCAGAGCATTAATTGGCCTTTGTCTTTTCCTGAATGGTTTGACATCTAACTTCAAGGGAATAGTGTGTGTGATGATCGAAGTATCATATGCCTTTAAGTCCTCATAACTCCATGTTAACAAATCTTGATATGTGTGTAATGCATCAATAATTCCTCTCATTTCCTCTCGAGTGCACACTTTACCAATAAATATATTTTTCACACAACCCTGGGCCCCCATGTTGTATGTTTCACATTGACTATTGAGAGACTCCCTTTTCACTTGTTTTTATTGATATTTTATCTTATCCAAATCAAATATTCTCTCCAATTGCACCATACCTCTTGGGATAGTATTAGTTTTTTAGGTAAATGACCCCTTCTAGGTCCATTTTAGCCTCTTGAGGTTCCACCTCATCAATCACCTGAGAAGCAAACACATCACAGCTAGTGATGAAATCAAGAATGTGTTTGTCATCCTCAAACACCTGGAAATTGGTTACGTTGTCAGGCACTGAGGGTACTGGAGTGAGCTCCACAGTGAACTTATTCAAACCTGAAAGCGATAAGGGCTACAATGTACTATCTACTTTGATAGAGAATTTGTATTTTGATTCTTACTTTGAGGGATAAACTTGATGTTGAAGGCATCAAATCCTTCAATGAGATCCCATACTCTATGCTTGTAATTGGTCATCCTTCTATCATGGCATGAGTATTGTTTCCTTACTTACATGACCACTAACTTAGAATCTCCAAACACTTGCAGAACCCTAAATTTCTTTCTTAATGCCATTAATAATCCATGAACCAAAGCCTCATACTTAGATACATTATTAGTGCACTAGAAATGGATTCTATGAGCAGCAAAATAAGTCTTACCTTTAGGGTTGATCAACTCAAATCTTGCTCTAGCACCCTACTTTGATTTGGATCCATCAAATATCAATGTCCACTAGTTATTAGCTCCTGATTTCCTTGAGCAACCCCTGGCCTTGATGCTACCTGGAGACTCTTTAGGAGGCATTGGGCTCTTCCCTTTTGGATCATTTTGAACGCTTGTATATTTATCTTGATAGCTAGGGTTGGATTAATGCACCTTTGTATCTGCTCCACTACAATTTGGCATAGTCAACATTCCAGCTCAGGATGAGGAAAATTGTGAACTTGACACCAATTAGGGAGCAGCAATTCTTTAAAAAATTTATTCCTGCCCAGCTGGATATGATCCTCCACACACTTCCAGATAATCTCTTGGAAATTATCCAAGAAGTTGAGTTGTCTATCTTCTTGATTATCAAGTTCCTCTATTTTTTCAAGTAGTGCTTCAGAACTGTTGGCTTCTGATGTGGATTCATCAAAGGAGCTTTGCAACATAAAGACTTCTTTTGTATCTGAAATAGGGGCAGCCAATACATAGTTCCCCATGTTGACTTCTGACACTAATATCTCATTCAAAGTATTCTGATATTCAGTGATCACATACTTCATTTTGGGTTCTCTTTCAATTCTGATTTGATTTGGAACTCCTTTCCAAGGGATCCACATGTGAGAATGGCATGTGGATGTGTATCCATTTAGTGCCTTGGTTAAATCTCAGCCCAAGATCAAACCATAAGTGTTGGGAATATCTGCCACCTAAATATTAAGTACTTGTTGCACTCTAGGATCTTTAGCAACTTGCATGTGGATCATGTTCAGTTCTCCCACTATATTTAATTCTATCTTTTCTAATTGGGTGACCTTCTGATAGGCTGCAAGGGTAATACCTAGAGCTCTACAGATAGAAAAAGGCATAACATTTGTAGATGCTCCCAAATCCAGAAGGCAATTATGTAGATTCTTCCCAAAGATATGAATACAAATCAGGAAGGGAGGGGTCTCCATTTTTCCTTGCAACAAACTCAACGGAGTGTCAACTTGGGCAACCTAATTCCTATATATTTTTTTCCTCTGTCTCCAAGTTGTGCTCAAATTTTGGCCTTTGGGTACCTATGAACTAGGAGGCCTGCCAACTTCCTCGTTGACTACTATCCCTTGTGGTGTTGTACTTGAATTAAAAGACCCTAGGACTATATTTCTGATTTGAGGAACCCTTAACAACTCAAAAGAAGAAAGAATCACCTTTACTTTCCTGAATTCTTCAATCACATATTCGCCTAATTTTTTGACATTCATGTCGACATAGGTCTCCTTAGAATGACAAGTTTTCTTATCCTTTGTTGTATCATCATTGCTTCCTTTTGACATCTCAAGTTGTCCTCCTTTTGCAAAGTATTGTGTTGGCACCTGAGGGTAAGATGGATTGTTATTGGCATGTGGGTCTGGCGGAGTGGTAAAATTGTTTGGAGGAATAGATGCAGTAAATGGGCCTCCAGCTGGTGGATTTATGTTGGGCCTATTCCTCAAATCATAATTTCTTGTAGGTTGCTTAAACATTTGTACTTCTTCAACATCAACTTCCTCTACATCCAAGGGATTATGATTCTCAGTTACTTTATTAAATAACTAAGAGATTTCATCCTCATTCAAAACTTGTTCGATCTCCTCATTCTGGCTACTTGACTCCTCCTTTGGTTCATTCTCTTCATCCCTCAGGAAAAGAGCATGATTCCACACCAAAACTGGGGAATCATAAGGATTGGAAGGTACCAAATCCTAACCAGTGGAGTTATTTTCAACTTCATACTGAAAGATGGAAGTAGTAGTTTGAAACTTAAGAAAATCAAGCTCAAAGTGTTGACTTGTCTTGTGGAGCCTGCACCACCCTGACAAGGCTACTTCAGCTAGATATACACCACTCAGAGATTTCTACTGATTAGAAGATTGATCCAGTGGAGTGGGGAATCTTCCATTATTAGGTCTAGTGTTTCATGGCCTATTCTACCTAGGTGGTTGTCTCCTTTCAAACCCTTGTCCACCTTGTTGTCCTTTATCAAAGTTCTGACCAAAACCTTGTCCTCTTTTAAAATTTTGATTTTTGTCATAATGTTGCCCTCTGTCAAAGTTTTTCCCTTGTGCAACATCTTGGTTCTACCTATTATAATTTGATTGCATGCTCTTCTAAACAGCTTGGAGTTGGTTGTTTTGGTTCCTCAAGTAGGTTACCTCCATACTCAGTTTTTTCACTTGCTCAGTTAGCACATCTAACCTTTCCTTATCAAGACTACTATAAGGCAATGAATTCACATTGTTTGGAGGGTATCCTAACACTCCTCTAGGACAAATAGACTGATTCAAAACTTCTGAGTTCTGCAAATATGTAGGGAAACTAGCCTATTAATGTGGATGAAGGGGTTGATTGGAACTTTGCTATAGGTAATTGGGCATTGGGTGAGCCTAGCTTATTGGATGACCTGGGTGAGGAACCAAAGAAATTTTTGCAAGGGGATTCATAATGGGAGTGTGATTAGTTAGAGCCTAGTTGAGAGCTTGGACTTTACCAGGGTGAGTAGCAGGTCCCAGAGATGGCAGGGGTCCTGACAAGTGTTGTCTTAGATCTGTACTGACCTTAACAACCTTTGTATATGCAGTGAGAAAGGTAGTTGGGGGATTAGTTCTCCACTTAAGGAAGGTGGACGTAAGACTATCAAGGGCTTCAAAATAGACCTCTAAGGTAGTGGCATCATCTATAGCATAAGGTGCTTGAAATCTAGTGTATGCACAGTGGAGCTATTGTTGAATGACCCTATAGGCTCATTAACTTCTCTCTTCACCTTGGTAAATTGCATGTAGAGCTCATTGGCAATGATGGGGATTTTAAACTTCTATAGAAATGCAGCTTCAAGTTTAGCCCAATTATGGATTGATGCAGTAGGTAAATGATTGTATGAATAAAAGGCATCCTCTCTGAGGGAATAAGGAAAAAGTCTAAATGCAACATCCTCATGATTAATCCCTCTATCCCTCAGACAAGTCTAAAAAATCCTAATATGCTCCTTTTCTGTCCTATTAGGACCACTTGTGTGAAACTTAGAGAAAAAATGCTTAGGGTTCTTGGCCATAACATTGTAGTTATTGAAGGATAGAGGTGATGGGTTATTCATTAAGAAATACATTGGTGGAGGTGGAGGTGGTAAAGGTTGATTGATGACTGGTTGGGGTTGTTGAATGGAACCAACCTCAGAATCAGAATCAGATGAGGTGGATGAGGGTGAGGATGGTGGAAATGATGGATTGGATGATGACTCCTCCCTTCTTCTGGTCCTTCTTGACCTAGTTGGAGGTGGAAACTCTTGAAACTCTTCTTCTCCTACTGTAGATCTGGTTGTCCTTCTGAGTCTCTAAGGAGAAAGGGTATTTAGAAAATTCTCTAGCTTGCTTATTCAGGCCCTCCTTCTAGCACCAATTTGTTGATGGTGTTTTTTGCACAACAACAACTCAGACAAAATATGTAGTATCCTATCTCTCTTGAAATTTCAATCTCTATTGAAACAAAAATAACCCCAAGGTCTCTCGAGTGTCAGGTCATGAATTGTAACAAAAAAATTCAGAGATAAATGTGAAAATGTTGGTAATCACAAAGGAACCTTACAAAAAAAATACTAGAAACTCTAAACTTATCGAATTGTACAATATAATGATACTCAAATTCCTATTTTAACCAAGGTTCAAATAAATAGAAAAAGATAGGGGTTTCAGAAATCCTAAGATTAAGATTATTCATAAGATTAACAATACTAATGATGAAATACTTGGAATGGACCAATACCTCAAAACTAATTTCTGCTTAACCCAGGATATACCTCCAATCTCACAAAAACAATGCAATCTTCTAAGGAATTAAATATTTTTAGATCATGGACATTTATTCAATTGAACTGGATAAATGCCCACAATTGAACTAAGCACACAAATATCACGTACAGGTTGACCTTGCACAAAAATCCCAAAATCAAGAAGCTACCCTAAGTATGAACTGAAGATTGCTACAACACTCCAAGCACTAAATCACAAGCACCATTAAATCATTTAAATCTAAATCTAAAATTCATTTAGATATTTCCAAGAAATTTCAAAGATAGAATAAAAACCATGCAAGACAAATCAATCCAAAGAAGCCACCAATAATAGCACAATGTCTTCACTTGTATTGAATCACCAATAATAACAACAATTCTAATATTCTATGTTACAACACTTGATTAAAAATAAAACTAACTCCTAATTCTAGCTTTTTTCTCTAATAATCCAATCCTCTATAGCCTCTCTAACTCTAGTCTAACTCTCTAACAAACTAATCAACTAACTTGCTAACCAACCAACCCTTTTTAGAAGAGGTGAAATGCCATACTTATAGAGATTACATCCTATCGGCCCAAGATAGGGTTACAAAGCAAGGTCGGCCACCAACTAGGTCGGCCTTGGATAGCTCGCAATAAATCACCCCTCATATTGAATGCATGAGGTGCCCCTTCAAATCGGCCCTGGATCGCTACAAATCTTGGTTCAGACTAAATACACCCTACGGGTCACCTCCACCATTAATGTCTCACCCACACAAAGTAGAAGAATTGCAATGGGCACGCAAAATGAGTTTGAATATGGGTCACCAATCGACAGCTGAGCTAGGCACTCAAATGACCTCGATCGAGTCAAACCTATTTGAATTTTCCATGTCACGTCTAGCTCGGATGAGTGGCCATCGCTCACATCGACGAACCTTCCATGCACGAGTGAGTTTCACCTTCCTGTGGCCACAAAGCATATGGTTGCATCCCATGGATCCCACAACATCTTCAAAGTACGCTCATCCTCTTGATCCTAGAGTCACTTAACCAGTGACTGCCCTGCTTGATCTAATCTTGCACTCAAAGAGGACCACAATAAGCATCCATTATAGCATCAAAATATAAGTTATTCCATCATAAATAACATGCTAATAATCAAAGAAATGCAAATAATTGATCAGAATCCCTAAGAATATCATTAAACGTCCCATCCTCAAAGTTCAGGATTTTCACCCCTTCGCCGAATTCAGGTCAGAAAGGAATTTCAATGAATTCTAGGCCAGGCAGATTTTAGCAAGGGCAGCCCAACAAACACACAAAGTTACTCAATCAACATCTAAAACCCAAGAAATGCCTGCAAATATATTCAAATGATCCAAATCAATCATGCCATGCACAATCATTAACAATTAACCCATCAATCCCCTTAGTTCTTGATAAATAACAGGTCCTCGAAATTTTTTGTCAGGGATGTAAATCTCCGAAACCAGCAAGACTTAACACATTCTGAGAAAATGAAGGAGGAACGGAATTCGGGGAAATCCTAAGACAACGAATTTTCACGAAGCTAGTCCAATTTTCATGTTTTGCACACATTCCGAGGAAACAACCATGAGATGAAATCTGAGGAAATCCGAAGGTGAATGAAATCCACAAGGACATAGAAAATTGGAAATCACAACTCAGTCAGGATTTCACCCAAATTGATCGAATGATCACAAATTTGTGACCTCAAGAATGGATTCAACTCAATTTAGGTTGTTCATCGATAAATTTAACTTGCTAACTCTTCCAGGGTGATCTTAACAATATTGGTAATCAACTCAAAATCAAACCCTAGGTTTTCATGATGAACACACAGTCACAGATTCAGCCACTCACAAGCTTCATTAAAACTAGGTGAATATCTCAAAATTTCCAAGGCAAGGAAACCATGCACAAGACCAAGCAAAAGCGAAAAAAAAAACCAGACGAAGGTGGAAACAAAAAAAATGGAAGCGAAAACAAAACAAGACAGAGGTGAAACAAAACAAGGAAAAGGTGGAAACAAAACTAGATGAAGGCAGAAACAAGATGGGACCAGAAACAAAACAAGACAGGACCGAAAAAAAAAGAAGGCGAGACTAGAAACAAAACAAGATAGAGGTGGAAACAAAATAAGATGGGACCTTTTACAAAGTTTTGAGTTTAGTTCCCACCCTGGTTTCACTTCCGGTGAAAAGAAATAAGGTGAAGGAAAAAGGAAAACCAAAGAAAACCTAAGGCAAGAAACCAACCCAAAGGCCGACCACACGCAAAACAACAAAGAAATCAAGAAGACAAGAAGCGAAGCCGGAGCCAAAACCGGAATGGAAACTGAACCAAGAACTTTGTGAAGGTTCATAGTTTAGTTTCATCCCATGCCCCATCTTTGGAGATGAAAGAAAAAAGGAAAACCAAAGAAAACTTGAGGAAAGAAACCAACCCAAAGGCCAAATGCAAGCAGAACAACAAATAAAACAAGAAGACAAGAAGTGGAGCCGGAGCAGGAACCGGAACAAAAACTGAACCAAGAAATTTGTGAAGGTTTAGAGTTTAGTTTCATCCCACACCTGAACCCGCAAAGCAAAGGAAACAAGGTCTTAGGAGGAAACAAACAACTCCTAAGACCCAAACAAAACACCAAGGACAAACAAAAGGCAAAGGGAATCCACTTCCAGAGAGGACATCCGCAAGACTCCTTGACCACTTGGAACTCAAAATAGGGGCACTTTACAAAAAAGACAAGCATTTAGGAACAGTGTAAATTAACCAAACCCCACGACCAAAGGACCAAAGAATCAAAGACCAAAATCTCAATATTTTCAAAGACAAGCTCAAAAGGCATGGCCATAGAAAAGAGCCAAAAAGACTAGGCAAAAAGGGGGGGTCCCTTCTTTTAGTGGTGCATGTGTGCAAAATCTGCACAAAAATGAGTGATTGATTAAATGCTTTGGTAGATGTGTATGGAAAATGTTGTAGCATAGAAAAGATAGTGAGTTTTTGAAAAAATACCTCAAGGAAATGTGGTCTCATGGTGATGGAATGGCATTCCATCACCATGAGACCACATTTCTTCGAGGCAATTTTTAAAACCACTCACTGCCTTGTCTATGCTATTCCTTACTATTATTCTTTGATACATTTTTTCTAAGCATCCATATTTTGTTGGAAAGCACTTATTTTAGGCTTTTATCCATAGAAGAAAGGAAGTGAGTAGATTGATAAAATGCTTTGGTAGATGTGTATGGAAAATGTGGTAGCATAGAAAAGGAAGTGAAATGTTTGAAAAAATGCCTCAAATAAATGTGGTCTCATGGTGATGGAATGTCATTCCATCACCAAGAGACTACATTTCTTTGAGCCATTTTTTAAAATTACTAACTACCTTGTCTATGCTATTCCTTACTCTCATGCTTTGATAGATTTTTTCCAAGCATCCATAGTTTATTGGAAAGCAACTATTTTAGGCTTTTAGCAATAGAAACAAGGAAGTGAGTAGATTGATAAAATTCTTTGGTAGACATGTATGGAAAATGTGGTAGCATAGAAAAGGTGGTGAGATATTTGAAAAAATGCCTCAAAGAAATGTGGTCTCATGGTGATCGAATGCCATTCGATCACCATGAGACCAAATTTATTTGAGACATTTTTTCAAACTACTCACTACCTTGTCTATGTTATTTCTTACTAATATGCTTTGATATATTTTTTTCCAAGAATCCATAGTTTGTTGGAAAGAACCTTATTTTAGGCTTTTAGCTATAGCAGCAAGGAAGTGAACTATTTGATAGAATTCTTTGGTAGACATGTATGGAAAATGTGGTAGCATAGAAAAAGTAGTGATCTATTTGAAAAAATGCCTCAAAGAAATTTCATTGAGGCATTTTTTCAAACAACTCATTACCTTGTCTATGATATTTCCTACTATTATTCTTTCAATTATTTCTTCCAAGCATCCATAGAATAGAAAAGGTATTGAACTTCTTGAAAAATGTGTTAGTAAAAAGTGGTCTCATGGAATGCAATGACAAGCAAATGTAATTGGAAGTTGAGCTCCTAGTTATTACTTATGCTATGTGAAGTAATTGTATCACTGCTTATGTTGACCTTCTAAACAACTATATTTTAGTTGAAATTTTTCAATCTATTAACATCTAGTTATTAGTTATGCAATGTGAAGTAATGCTTTGAGTTTGAAAGACGTGCAATGCAATGTAATCAATGATGTGAATATAAACTAAACAAATATATTAAGTATAATTCATTAGTTAAAATCTTTATTCTATTACCTGTGTGAAGGTTTTTACAAATCCACTGGCACTGAGAGGTGTTCCCATAAAACCTCCAATATTAGCCTATTCAACATCCAAAATCAAATATTAGAATACCATTCAAATAAAAATGTTATTGACATGTAATAAATTTATAATTGTTTACTAGTTACATACCTCAATGGTAGATGTAGTGGAGTAATAAATAGGTGGAGGGCCAGTGTATCCAATATCAACACTGTGACCCTAAAATTTTATCACAATCATAAAACTAAATTAGTTAATCTTGCATTTAAAAAATGAAATTTAATAAATTGAATTCAATGAACATGCTAACATTTACCTGAGTATCGATGCCAAAAGCCTCATTTAAAATGTCAATTTCCCTCGCCATCTCTGTAGCTCTATACATATCCTACATAGCAGCCTCTTGAGTGTCTGTGGGATCATATGTACAAGTCACCCGGTAAACATGAAACTAATGGGGTGGAAGCCTACCACTCTAAGACTCCCCTAGATGGAAATGTACTACAAGAATGGCATGTTGGATGATACTCTAGGTCAAAGAGCTAATAGACTACAAAGTGTCTACCTTAGCACTCTCCTTTACGATGGAAGGGATAATGATGGGCTCATGAGTCGGCCTAGCGAGAGCTCATTTCACTTGCCACTAAGGATCCAGTCGTGCACTAGGTCTATCCTGTGCCAACCCCCCACCTCTCCCCTGAAATTCCCTCTTATAAAAATAATTTGGGATTTTGTTGAGGATGAACTCACAATAGATTTCTCTCAATAAGTATTGGTGGACTTCATAATTGTTGCATGCTGGATAGTCAAAAACCATCACCACCTATCCCAAAACTATTTCCTAATCCCATAGTGGGGGCACCAACGGATAAGAAACCTCTTAGCATTAAGGTAAAGATTTCAATTTGTGTGTGGGTCGGTGAATAATGAGCACAAATCATATTTTGTAATTTTTTCATCTCTTGCATTTTTAGATGATAATTTATCTATGTAAAAATTCCTAGACGCTTGCCTCCTATTTTCCCAACCACTTCATTGTTTATTGATTTCATCTACATGTTTTAACATTTCTTTAAGTGAAATTGCTAGTGTTCTTCTATCCATGGTTGAACTCACTGGATCTTTGAACCTCATGATCAACTCCTCAATCTTTTTTTTATTGTTTTTAATTACCCCCATTAAATTTTGTTGAGTGCTAGGAGGATGTTGAGGAATTGGTTTTGAGGAGATTGTTGTTGCGGTTGTCAGGATTTTTTTTGGGTGCTTCTTGCAGCGGTTATTCAATATTTTTAGGAGGGTTTTCAGGTTCATTAACATTTCCTACAAATTAAACAAATGAATATAAAAAATAACCTAAAACTACCAATTTAACAACAAATTCACACAAAAAAAAGAAAATAATCCTTACTTGTTAAACCTCTCTATCAATGTGGTAGCATCCTAGTGATGAAATAGAAAAAAATTGATGAAGAAAACACAATATAACCTCCTTCTAGAATGTGAGCATGTAAAAGCAAGGTTTTTGGCTACGAGCAACAAAACAAAACTCAGAATACAAATGATTTCATTTTGCTTATTTTTGTTTTAACATGCTATAATGTGCTCATGTTATAGCTCGAGCACATTATAATGTGTATGTACCTATAATACAAGCATGTTATAGGCTCGATGTGACCATGCCTTTGGCTCAATCACACCAAGCAATAACGCAAGGGCATTATAACACGCTCGCGTTATAGCCTATAAAATGATTTTTGAAATTTTGGCCACTTCTTGGCCCCCATATTTTAGCACCTACCTGCATATTCATTTTGTAAGTGAAATGATGAAAATGGTGACCTCCCTCTAGGGCTTCTAGATTTTTAAACCTAAAAGGAGAGAGGTCAATTTCTTCTTGGGCATTTCAGTCAAGAATAAACCCTTGAAACTTCAATCCAAAGGATATTTAAATCTAACAAAGGGAATGCTCTAAGTGGATTGAATAATAAGAAATGAGAGGTTCACCACCAAGTGTAAACTTGGAAAAGAAGATGTTTGAAAATACAATGTAGTAGGCAAAATGACCTAGAAATGCACGTAAAATGTAACAAAAAACTATAAAACTGGAAAGGTGCACTTGGGAAACTAAAGAAGGAAGAATGGAGATTTGAAATCTTGAAAAATCCATTGTTGGAGCTAACTAGGACTCGTATGCCAAGCTGGGTGAATCAGTCCATTTTTGGGTAAACTATGTCGGAACAGGTTTCAGATAAATGGGTACTCAAATCTGCAAAGATCCCTAATAGACAGATAGAGTGGGACTCATTTTCCAATAGTGGAAAATAAATCCACTTCTAGATTTCTAGAAATTCAAAACTAGATCATGTAGCTCTTAGTTTTCTTTTGTATTACTAATTCAGATCTGGTTCTAAAACTACAAAATTCAGCCTATAGACCTTCTCTAAGCTTCTCCAAGGCTTGTTCACAACTTTGACAAGTTTGAATTTATTTGAAAACTTGATGACAAATTTTCTAATCTTTCTCCTTGATAAATTTGAAACCTAGTCTTGCAAATCACACAAAAGAAGAGGGAAAAATGGTTGTGGGGTTAGAGAATAGGGGTTTGCCTTGGTCAAACCCCTTATTGGTAATTAAACCTTGAAATGAAAACAAATGTAAAGGGATAATGATGAATAAATAAAAGGTAATGTTGCATCTCACCAAACCCTAATAATAAAGTGCTACAATTATGCTTGAAATTGTTGCAAGGGATGTGGTTCTTGATTCTTGCCCGAAGGAGATAGATCTTGAATGCAAAGCTTGCTTGGATCATGAAATCTACATCACAATTGTGAGCACAATAAAAAAAATGAATAATGTGATCTTTGACATGATGATTGATGCTCTTTAATGCTCTTGAAAGCCTTGAATTCTCTTGCTCAAATGCTGTTGTGAACTCATTTTTCTATAAGGATCACTTGATTGATTGCTAGAATGTTAAGATGCTAGGATTAAAATAAGTGAAAGAACCTTGTATTTATACTCAATTATGCAAGAATTCCTAAAATTACAACACTACAAGCTGATATTGGATCTTGGAGAATAAAATACCATGAAAGATTTAAATTAAATTTGACTTTTGAGTTAAAAGGGACTCATTAGCCACCTTGGGTGAATGGGTCCCACCTAAGGGAACTCACTCACCTAGAATGGCGAATGAATCCCACCCTAGGAATTTGAGGTGGGTTTTCAGGATTCTGATGTTTTAAATGCCTTTTGTTAGGATTATCCTAAAAAATACACATAAATAAGGCTTGTGGATGCAAAATGGGGCCAATTAAACCATAAGAAATCCCAAATATTAATGACAATCCTAGAGGAATGTGAAAGTGTGTTATAACACTTTACAACACACCAAATAAGGCAAGGTTAAGATAAATTATGATTGAAATTATGTTTATTATGCTTAATTAATTGATAAAATCCTATAAAAGTGTGAAAGTGTGTTACAACACTTTACAACACCTTTACAATGTACCATTAAAATACATTAGTTCACAAGGGCCCAAGACCTAATGTGAATGTCTTACCCACATTATAACACTAAATCAAGGCAACATTAAGCCAAAATCTGCAAGGAGGACCCAAAAGATCATGAAAAAGCCAAAGGACCCTTTTTTGACATTACAGTAATAGATAAAATGAATATCCATTTTAGAATGGATATTCATTTAGTAAAAGATATCCATTTAGTAATATATATCTATTTTTCTTTGGTGTTTTCTATGGCACCATGTACTTTTATCCAAGCCTAAAAAATTCAAAGAAAATTTTCACATTTTTGGGCAAGTAAAAAATGCCTTTTTTCACATCACCACTTTTTGGACCCCCATGATCTTGCACAGACCCTAATGACCTATCTTTCGACAAGTAAAAATTTTGAAATGTAACTTACCTATGTATTTATTAATACCATTTTTTATTTTTCTCACAAAATTTTCTCGTACATCATCAAGATCCTCTTGATCTGATTCTTTAGTCTTTTTTGATTTACTAGCCTTAAAAGTACTTTCAAAATTTTCATAACTTGAACCAGATTCTCTCACTTCAAAAATAGATAAAGCACCATACAATTTATCTCTAGAATATTTTCCTAAATCTTGAACTTCCTTAATAGCAAAAAACTTTGTGACTATAATATTTAGGAAGAGTTCTTAGTACATTATTTATTACTTATTCTTCTTCAAGCTTTCCAACAACACCTCTAATGGAATTGACAACTTCGTCCACCTTCTACATGTAGCTTTTAATGTTTTAATATTTCTCACAGGCTTCCAAATGTGATCTTTAGGTTCTACATCTTAGCTTTCTTGACTTTATCATCTCCTCCATAAATACTTTCCAACTTTGTATAGATATCTTTAGCAGATTTCAAATTCATAACTTTCACAAGTTTAGTTTTAGAAAGACAACTTAAAAGAGCATGTACCTTGATTTACAATTATTCTCATAGGCCTTGATCTCATCATTAGTACTCATACCACCAATAGGCATAGTATATTAAGTCTCAATAGACTTCCAAACTCCAAATCCAATAGATACGAAAAAACCTTCCATCATTGTCTTTCAAAAACCATAGTTTGATCCATCAAAAAAAGCAACATCCCTTTTGTGTGTCATCTTAGATCTAACTCAAGCAATTAGGCTTTCTTCCAAGGAACCTTGCTCTGATACCAATTGTTGAATGCACATGACAACTAAGATGGGGGAGGTGAACCATTTGTACATTAAAATAACAAAACCCTCATAAACATGTAGATCCAGATCAACTTAATTAACCCTTAATCGGTTAGACTGATTTAGAATGAAATAAAATAACATAAACTAAAACAAATCTACACCATGCACAATAGAACACTAAATTTATGTGGAAAACCCAAGAAAGGAGAAACCATGATGAAGAGTAGCTCACAATGTAAAGTAATTGCAACACCGAATACAAAAGCCTCACTACCAGAGGGCTCCCTACCCAAAATAAATAATGGCTCACTGTCATATTACAAAAAAGAAGAAAGAAGAATGTTACAGTGAGAAATCCATCTCAATGTAAGAGAAAATTACATCACAACATCACCAACATATTCACAGCCTTTCTAAAGATTGTAGACACCTTCTCACTAGTTACAATAGCCTAACTCTAATGAGGGCAACTCCCCTTATTGTACCAAAATAAAAATGTCTACATAGGTTTTCACAACAAAAATGCAAAGAGAAAAACAATATTTTATTAATACTAAAATCAAAAAACAAGTTACAAAATTACATGGGCTTCTTGATCACAAAACATCAGGTACAATTGATCAAATATGCAGATCCAAAATTCAATCTCTTCTTCACTATCTCACATTTCTCCTCTCTCCTTCACCTATCTCAGGTTAACTCTTTTATATCGATACTCCTCCTTCATGCCATCCTCACTACTTGACATTATTTCTCTCCATGTTGTCATAGTACCTCTTCATCAGCCAATGAGTCATCGAGATCTCCCAAGCAGTTATCTCGTTATCAGTAACTTCAATCATCAGCTTCAAGTTTGATTTCATTTTAGCAATGGTTATGTTGATCCATAACAATGATGTGGAATCAACAAGTATTATCATGCCAAATTTCATTTTCTTATCCATCCATCCATTGCCTTTGACCAGTTCTTACATCTTCATTCATCCTTCTCACCATCATCATGTTGAGGGGACTCAAAACAACTCTCCCCGAAACAACCAAATCTCACTGATGAGGCTTTATCGAAATACAGGTTCCTTGTTGTCATCACGTTTTTAGCCTATCAAAGGGAATCCTCCTTATGTCTCACTGAAACATACTTGTCAGGCTGAAATCCTGTCATTACCATGATACGCTTTATCGCTTCATCATAGGGACATCAAAATTCATCCTACTGATAACCTAGAGTCTTCTTGATGTTTTTTGACAACTTACAGTTCATCGAGCTGTCGAAGGGACATCACATTTTTTCCCACTGATATGTAAGCCTCTCACCAATGTAACTTCTTCACGCCCATTCAAAGTCCCCCTATCACACTGATGAGCCAATCCATTGAAGCATAGAATGCTAGATGAAACCAAGGTGTAAACATAAGTTGAAAATCTTGACTACCATACTTGGTAAACTTAAGTTGGTTAGCCCTTATTAAGATTAAAAAATCACAAATTGATAGAAGATCGATCTTCACCCTAGATGCTCCTGCATCAGACACTCGAGGTAATTTGAAAAGTGACCCTGTCACAATACTACCTATTCCTTGTGTTTCTACCCACATGACTATCCAAAACTTCTTCAATCTCTTCTTTTTTTGTAGTAAATACTGGAATCGTCCACTATGACTCTATCAACTCATTATCCGTAGCTCCTTCATCATATTCGGTCAAATAAATTCAAAATAAGTTCTAGGACTACTCCCATAAACAATCTGGAATGGTGATTTACCAATGCTCTTATTGACATGATTTTTATTTAATAAAATTCCTCCTATGGTAAAATCAAATCTCATCCCTTGGGTTTGTCCCCTACTAATCATCTCACTAAGTTACCCAAACTCCTATTCACCACCTTCATTTTTCAATCAGTCTGTGGATGATGTGATGAACGAAACTTCAAATCAGTTTTCAACTTCTTCCACAACGTCCTCCAAAAATACCCCATGAACTTAGTATCTTGGTCTAAAACTATGCTCTTGGGTAGACCATGTATTCTTACCACCACTCTGAAAAATAATTCTACAATATGAACAATATCACTAGTCTTATGACATAGAATGGAGTGTGCCATTTTTAAAAATATGTCTACCACCACAAATATGGAATCATGACTTCATCGTGTCCTTGGAAAACCAAGAACAAAATCCATGTTGATGTCCTCCCATGGCTTCTTTGGTACAAGTAATGGCCGATATAGTCCAATATTTTGAATTGTTCCTTTCACCATTTGACATACTCGACAATTTTGTACAAATTTCTTCATGTCCTTCTACAACTGCAGCCAATAGTAATTCTCACCTATAATAGCAATTATCTTATCCGGACCAAAATGTCCAACTAATCTTCCATTATGTTTCTCCTTGATCAAATTCTCCCTCATGTAACTCCTTGGAATCCACAATTCATTCCTTCAAAATAACATACCATCTTGGATTGTAAAATCCAACTAGCACATCCTATCAAGAGTGATAGGCTCCATGCAAGCTTTCTAAGCCTCTGCAAATTCTAGATCCTCATGATACAAACTCTTGAGTTCATTTAACCCATAACTTTTTCCTCCTACTCAAGGTGTTTGCAACTTTGTTCGATCTTCCACTCCTATGCTACAAAAAAATTTGTAACTTTGCATAAATTCAACCCACTTCAAATGCCTTTGATTTAACTTTCCTTGACTATTTAAATACTATAAAGCTTGACGATCAGTAAATAAAAAAACTCCTTTGGCAACAAGTAATGTATTCATTTCTTTAAATCTTGAACTATAGTGTAGAACTTCTGATCATAAATAGAATACCTTTTCTTTGTATCATTCAACTTTTCACTAAATTAGGCAACAGGTTTAACTTCTTGACTCAAAAAAACTCCAATGGCACTACCAATGGCATCATAGTCTACCTGAAAAACCTTATTAAAATTTGGAAGTGCCAAAATAGGTTGCTCTATAACTTTATTCTTTAGCAAATCAAAACTCTTTTCTACTCTTGTACTCCACTTAAACTCTTTCATGTCCCCTCTTATTATTTTCATCAGTGGTGCATAAATACTACAAAAACCTTTGACAAAATTGCTATAAAAGCTTACTAAACCATGAAAAGATCTTACCTCTATAGCACTCCTTGGTGTAGGCCATTCAATGATAGCTCTCGCCTTCTCTAGATCCATCTTAAGACCTTGTGTTGAGATAACAAATCCCAGGTATACCAACTAGTGTTTCACAAACTACAGTTCTTCAAGTTGATTAATAACTTCTCCTCTCTCATTTTATGAAAAATTCTCTAATATGCATCAAGTGTTCCTCCAATGTCTTACTAAAAATCAAAATGTCATCCAAATAAACTATAACAAGTATTCCTAAAAAATTCCTTTAGTACCTTGTTCATGAGTTGCATGAATGTGTTGGGTGCATTGGTCAACCCAAAAGGAATGACTAGTCACTTGTACAAACATTCTTTGGCTTTGAAAGTTGTCTTACATTCATCTCCTTCTTTGATTTAGATCTGGTGATAACCACTCTTCAGATCGATCTTCATGAAGTACTCAACTCCACTCAAACAATCCATGATGCCATCCATCCTTGGCAAGGGAAACCTATACTTGATAGTGATCTTGTTGATGGATCTGGAATCTATACACATTCACATTCTCTATATTTCTTCAGTGCTAACACTTCAGGTACTACACATGGACACAAAATCTCCCTAATCAATGCTTTTTGCAATAACTCTTGCACTTGTCTATTCGTTTCATTTCTCTCTGGTAGAGTCATGCGATGTGTTGCTTTATTTAGAAAACTAGATATAGGAATCAAATCCATCTGGTGACTAATCTTCCTTACCAGAGGTAAACCTTTAGGTACGTTATCAGAAAAAATACCATAAAACTCTTAACAAATCCAAAAATTCTACAAGCACCTCACCATTTCCTTCTTTCTCAGTTCTAGGAATTAATGCAACATGTATTCTCATGTCTCATACCTTCTAGGAACTTTCATCCATCAACCAAGAAAACTCTTGCATTACTGCATACATTTTTCTCTATCTTATTTAAGGCCTTCAGTTTATGTCCAACACCATCCTTTGTCAATGAATAAGTGTTAGCATGTCCATAATGCACCACTCATCGATCAAACTACCATGGCCTACCTAACATCATGTGACAAGCATTCATAGGTATGATATCACATAAAACCTCATCCTTATAGTTACCAATATTAAATTTTATCAGGCATTATTCATTGACCAGAGCCCTTTGGTCCTTCTACAACCATGTGATTTGTTATGGATTTGGATGTCTTCTCCTTTCCAATTGCAACTTAGTGACCATTTCCTTTGACACAAAATTGCCTATACTACCTCCATCCACTATAACATTATAATATTTACCTTTACACTTACATTGAGTGTGAAATATGTTCTTTCTTTGATCTGGTTCCTTCTACTTATTCAACAAGGCTCTTCTTACAACAAGGGACTCACCCCTTTTAGTATCTTCCAAATGTGACGACTAAACATCTTCATCTACATGGGAAACTCCTGTATTGCCTTTAGGTTTTCTATTTGTTTTCCCTTGATGTTGAGGGAACTCATATGCTCTATGTCCTTCTTCCCTGCATTGATAGGCCTCTGCCTAAATGGCTTTGCATCTGGCTTTAGTGAAATTTTATGTTGAAAAAGATCCTCTCTATATGCCTTCAAATCCTCATAAAACCAAGAAAACACATGCTTGTAATTTCTTAACAATGTAATCAACATTCTTCTGATGGTTGGGCTTATCCTTTTTCCAATATAAATCATTTTAGGTGCTAATTCAGTTCCCAGATTTATTTCTTCAATGTCCTCTTTTCTAATAGGTGTCTACTTAATGAGAGAATGATCATTTCCATCATACACTCTCTCCAATGCCACAAGCCCTTTGGGAAGCTTATTGGTTTTAAGCTGCAAAATTTCCTTACCAAGCACAGTCTGTTTGCCATCTACTTCTTCCACAAAAGCATTGAAATCAATCTCCTATGCTTCATACTGGTCTATACAGTGGAGAAACTTCAAAAGATTAGTGTCATCATTAAAAACCAGCCAACTATATATGTTGTGAGCAACAACAAGTCTTGTTTTGAATTCAACCTGAGATACCCTTGCTAAAGTGATATCATCCTTTTTTAAGGCTACATTAGCCAAAAAATCAGCCATCAAATTTTCAGATCTATCTATCCATTCAATTGAAAATGCATGAAATAGTTTCACTGTATCCCACACAACATTTCTATATTGTTTCATCCTTTTGTTCTTTGCAAAATATTTTGATCTGACTTGGGACACAACTAGCTCAGAATCACCCAAGATAGACAATAACTTAATTTTATGTTTGATAGCCATGTTTAAACCGATCAGCAAAGCTTCATACTCTGCCACATTATTTGTACATTCAAAAGACAACAAAGATGAATATTTTAATTTTGTACCTTTAGGTGATATGAAAACTATCTGAACACCATTACCTTCTTGACTGCATGCCCCATCATAGTATATTTTCCACACACCTTGCTGATTCTCAGAAATGTGTTTATCAATTGGGTCCTTGTTCACTAATTCAGGCTGAATAATTCTACTCTAAAATTCCCCGAATCTACATCACAAAAACAATTAAGTTGTTCTTGAGGAACACACTCAACAATTTGATTCATTCTTGGCTCCCTATATAGCTTGACCTCTTCACCATTTACTGGTATAGTGGCATATGATAAATCGAATTGCACGTTACCCCCTACTGTTGTAGACTATTGTCTTGACAAAAGCATTCCAAACTGAGGTGTATCAATCATAGTTACATTAATATTATAATTTGCCTATGGGTATGCTGCTAATTTTACTTCTATATTTTTCATAATCCCCACAACTGGGACAGGCCTACTATCCATGGCATAACATTTACCACCCTCAATGTCTATCCACATACCAAGTTGTTTTATTACCCCTACCGGCATAATATTCATAGAAGCTCTTGAATCTATCATCAAATTTATTACCAATTTACCATTTATGAGAAAGGTAGTAAAAAATGGATCAATCT
The DNA here is from genome assembly GCA_007115665.2 of Sequoiadendron giganteum. NCBI lineage: Eukaryota > Viridiplantae > Streptophyta > Pinopsida > Cupressales > Cupressaceae > Sequoiadendron > Sequoiadendron giganteum. Next base: position 361,676,746 of record CM021110.1, on the reverse strand, counting down.
GTGGTGTGTACATTAATGCATTATTTTGGAAAACTTTTGAAACTTTTGTTTTCTCTTTCTTATCAGCAACTCCAAGATTCTCCTTTTGTTAAAATTTCATATTTTGATTCCTTCCACTAGACATTAATTGAATAGCTATTTCCCTATACTCCTTAATTTTCATCATTTCAAGTAATGGGATAGACATTTTTAATTGAGATAAGGCTTGTATGAAATCAAAAGATGTACCTTCTGTTTTGATCACCTTCTTTGGTTCTGTCAATTCTCCTTTGTTTTCTTCCCTTTCCCCTTTGCATGTTTGACCTGGCTTTTGTTCATCCTTGGGGATTTCTCTATCTTCTTCTTTAGGAGCATACTTTTGTTCTTTTTTGGCAGATTTATCATCTGTCCTCTTAGATGTATCTTTTGATATTTTTTTATTTTTTACAAATATTCCCCTTGGGACACCCTCATCCTCGTTTACTATTATGTTCCTCAGCCGATATTTTCTTCTAGCTTCTTCCACCACTGCAACAGTTAATATTTTGATCTCTTCCTCACTCAGTCTCCTTACACTGCACTTGTTAATCTGAAGCGATGTAGTAGGGGGATCTTGTTCATTTTCACTTTCTTCATAGTTAGAAAAGACTTGTTTTTCTGCCATATGAATATTGTATCTTTGATCATCAACATCATATTCATATCCCTCCTCCTCTGAGGATGAATGTTCATGCTCCAAATAATTAAGAGAATGGGAAGTTAGATAGATATTATGGTCTTCCTCACCATCATTTTCCACAGTGTCTTCTTCTGGTACTGACTGAGTTGTAGGACAATACTCTGAGGAGTGTGGTGCATAACAAACTGAGCACCAGGGACTCTTATTCACCATATATACCCCTCTCTTCTTTAGAGGATCGGGTGTCTCTTTATTTCTTGGCCTATTATCCATCACTGGCTTTCCATCCCTCCAATTTGTATTATATGTCATATCATGTAGTCTAGGCCTTTCATTTCTATATATGTTTTCCTGTTTATTTGGAGGAGCATATTGGGGAACCCTTGGATTTTCCCTTTTAGTAATCATCCCTACAACCTTCCTATTATTTTCAATGGTGAGTGCTATCTTTTGGGCTTCAGCCAAACTTTTGGGACCCCTGTTCCTAAGCTCATATCCTGTCTTAGGGTCAAAAGCCTTTAAATAAATACTCAATGCAGTAGGATCAACTAATTTGGATCCAAGACGTATCTTATTATGTAATTTAGAAAACCTTTGATTGAAATCATATGCTGACTCATTTTGATGCTTCTAAATAGTCACCAATTCATGCAAAGCAAATTCTGTTAAATATTGATTCCCATATTGCTCAAGGAACCATTCATAAAACATACGAATAGAATAAATAGAGGCTGTTGGTAAACTATTAAACCAATATCTAGCATCTTCAATTAGTGACATCATAAACAACCTCATCTGCACATCTTCATATTGCATATCCAAATCTTGCATGAAAGCATTAAAGCTTCTCAAATGGTCTTCAGTGGTAATTGCATTACTCCCTATGAATTTTGGGACAAGACTTCTCCAACTGTTGTCCATAGGATAAGGACATATTTGAAATCCTGTCAAATCAAACTGCCTAATCATGGTTGTATATTGTGGAGGAGGGTTGGGATGGTGCTGGGAATTTTATAATGGATTATGGTGAGACAAAGATGCATATTGATGACCTTGTGGGGCCATATGATGTTGGTGAGGTGGTGGCTGATGTTTTTGGTGTTGTGATTGAGCATTGGGGTTTTTATATTGATCTCTTGGCCGATTTTGTTGAATTTGTGGAGAGATTGAAGGCCCTATATTGTTGTTTTCATGCTTATGAGGTGGAACATATTTGGGTGAGTTAGTCATTGCTATTCTAACTTGAGTTTTCTCCAATTTCAATTCGTCAAGTTCTTTCATTGCTTGAAGGTTTTGCTCATATTCTACTCTGGATATCTCTATTTTTTGCCTTATGCATTCTAACTGTACATCTACCTCATTTCATGCCATAATTTCATGATTTTCTTCAAATGTTTCATCATACTCAAGTCCTTCCTCAAAGAGTGTTGTTCTCTGCTCAGATTCAAACTCTCTCCTTTTTCTAGCTTCAAAATCAGCCATGAGCTCGTCATCTTTCTCAACGTCTACTTGGTGGGAAGGATTTCTCTTCCCCTCAGGACTGTGAAGCTCTTTAGACAAGTTGTCTTTGTTTGCTAGTGTATCATATGAATTATGTGTTTCCAACACTAATTTTGATGTTTCTTTTCTAGTTGTTGTGTCCAGGTCATTAAATACTTTCTTGCCCTGATTGTTTTTGTAAGTTGATTTTCCTTTATCATCAGGACAATCACTGTCTATGTACAAAGATCTTCTTCCCTCCATGTTGTGAGTAACTGTGATAGTCTGAGCTCTAGGATGATTTCTTTCTGATTTGTATTTTATTTTATCGGTCTCAATATTTTTGTTCATTCAGAGTCTCCACCCACTTTTTCTAAAAGTGAGAAAATATATTAATTTCACCCAGCAGAGTCAATTTTAATTTTTTTTTAATTGTGAATCTTCCTTCAATGACTATATACGGTAAGGTTGCCTGCCACCGGACTTTTCTCAGGTAATTCCCTAGCAGAGTCGCCAATTTGTTGGGTCTCAAAAACACTGGTTTGAAAGAACCACAAGAGGTTTCCAAGCTCTCACAACATTATTGGCCAACTAACAAAGCCAACCAATATGGTCGAACCTTCTACTCTTAAGGCTCTACTAAACCTAGGCGGGTGCACCTATATGAATGACGTAGATTTTGAATTATGCTTCCTACTTGACCAAGCTATCCACAAATGGCAACTTGATATTGGAAATATGTGATCCTAATTTGGTATAAATTGTATATGTAATATCAAGGTGAAAATTAATATGTTTAGTTAAGAGATGTAAATAAAATGGATAAAACCTAAAAGGATAAATAAGACTAGTGCCTTGTTGGGTAAAACAAAGTCAAGTGAAAGCCTTAGATGAATGATTTCTATCTGGTAGAGATTCTAATTATTTGGCATATGACATTAGTCTACAACTTGTATAAACATGCAAGAATATATTTACCAAGCTCTTCTTAGTGATCCAAATGATACTTCCAGATTATTGTGAATGACTTGAAGGATTTAATCTTTACTTGAAAGAACCAACCAATGACACCACACAAATACAACAAATGTGTATTGATAAACTAATAATATACTTGATATGTCAATTTAAATAACAAAGAAATATCAACCTTGGAGACAACTTGATAATATTTTCAATTTAATTTAACAAATAATTGATACCAGAAGGGTGCCGCAAAATTAGAGTTCTTTCATTGATCCTTCAAAACTTCATACATGCATCACGGTTCTTTGAAACATTCTGAAAATATCGTCTTTCTTTCTATCTCTCTTCTCTTTTTTTTCAATTGATTTTTTACAAGTATTTATACATTAAAATTCAAGATTCGTGACTCTTCTTTGTCTTCTTCAGTCGTTTGAATATTTTTCAGCCAGAATTTAAAATATTTAATTAAGTTGCCTTTCAGAAAATTAAATAATTTTGACTACAGTCGAGCTTTTAAATTTTCACTTTAATATTTTTCCCGCCTTTACATTTCTCTTTATATTTTATTCACTTTTATGCCTTTTACCGCAGTACCACGGGCTTCACATTGGCTCCCCACGGTTGCACGGTGACCGGCCTCACACTGACTGTCGCAGTCTCCACCATTGCGTACCACTCTACTATGGGTTCATTCTTAATTAGCCGTGGTATAGCGGTAGCCATTCACTAACCACCATCTATTGACACCTTATTGCTTACCTTCGTTCTACCGTGCTACCGCGAGTTTCACTTTCGCTTTTGGTGGTGTCTAGCATTCATTGTTACCTTCCCTATTACCACGGTTACTGTCATCTATGGTTTGACCACTAGCCATTTACCGTTATCACCGCGGTCATTGTTTTAGCAGCTACGGTATTGTGGTAACTGCTACCCATTTGCCATTTCCTCGTTGTCTCTGTTAACCACTTCCTCCATCCACCGTAGTCACCATAGTCTATGAGATGACCCCCTGTGGTACCACAGTGGGATGTCTTTACTGTTGCATCGTTGAAGACTTACCGCCCACCATGCTACCGCGGTCTATGGTTTGACTGCGCACAGTGGCGTAGTAAAAATTTCATGCCCGCTCCTTAGCCACTACCTCCATACCGTAGGCCCCTTTGTGGGAGGTCATGGTAAAGCGGTAAGTGACATAGGATGTGAATGTTAAGGTAGCGGTAAGGGTACAAGGCATATATAAATGGAAAGAATGATTTTTTAATAGAAAATATAGCAAATGAATGGGAATTTAACTGGGAGTAAAGCGGTAAATGAAATATTATGAAAAGATAGGAAAATGAAGGGTAAAAATGAAGAGAATCCTTTTAAGTTTTTTATGGAAAATATTAAATTCAAACAGGAAAAACTTAGGGTTTTTGATTGAAAATTAGAGTTCTAACAGTGGCTCCTGTTGGGGATGAGTGATTGTACAATCACTGCAAGAATCTAGAATTCTACTAGGAGAGCAGACCAAGACATGAATGGACAAGAAAAAATGAAGGCAATGGAGAATGGAGGGAATGAAAGAGTGAAGGCTATGGAAAATGGAAAGTGGAGCATGGAAAATGGAAAGGGAAAATGACCCTAATCTACTATACATGGAAAGTGTGATTTTCAAAACAAGGGAACCTCTGAGAATGTCCATGTACTGGAAAACCCAGACCTTTCAAAAAATTCCTAAAACTATTGTCCATGGAAAATATTTTTTTCAAAAGGTTTTGCTAAGAATTATCCATGCACTGGCAATTCTTAATCCTCTGCTCTTCCTTAAGAGAAGAAATTCTTTAGAAACTTCCCATGTACAGACAACTCTTGTTCCTCTCCAGACATGTTTTGCAGGAAATATGAATCTTCTCCTCTCTTACCAACAACAACAAAGGGTCCCAACCATAATGCTTCAAATTTCCCATGCTTTCCCTTCTCCTGGCATCTTTCATTCCACATTAGCACCAGATCATTTTCTTCAAATTTTCTATCTTTTTCTTTTTTATCAAACAAATACTTCATTTGTGCTTGCAACTTCATATTCTGGGTTTGAGCGAGTCTTCTCATCTCATCAAGTTCTGCCAATTGTTCCATTCTCTCCTCCATTGGTTCTAGAACCTCTATGTCTTCTTGAAGGACAAATTTGTAAACTGGCAAAAAACTGTGTAAAGGCATTCTAGCTTGTGTTCCATACACTAATTCGTATGGGGACTTTCTAATTGCCTTTTTCACAGTAATTCTATCAGCCCATACAGCCATTTTTAATTTTGAATCCCAAGCCTTTTTACTTCTGCCTAGCATTCTCCTTATGATTTTTAGAAGACTTTTGTTGCTGGATTTTGCTTGACCATTAGCCTGTGGGTGGTAAGGAGAAGCATAAGAGACATTAATACCATGTGTACTGCAGAAATTCTTAAACTCATCAGATCTGAAACACATCCCATTGTCTATAATTAATCTCAATGGTGTACCAAACCTGGTAATGATATTATCCATTAAAAAATTGATAACAACTTTACTTATCGCCTGTTTGGTTGGGATTGCTTCCACCCATTTTTTGAAATAATTAGTGGCTACCAATATCCATTTGTGTCCTCCACTTTATTTCTCTTCTATCTCTCCAATAAAGTCAATTCCCCATTGATGAAAAGGGGCTTCACCCTACATAGGCCTCAGTGGTAAGGCTCCCTGATATTTCATTTTTCCTAAAAACTTCTGACATGCCTCATACTTTCTCACATATGAAAAAGAATCATTAAAAACTTTTGGCCAGTAATAACCTGCCCTGAGGATCTTATGTGCAGTTGTCTTTGCAGAATAATGACCTCCACAAACTCCATGCATTTCTTTTAAAACATGTTTAGCTTGTGATTCATCTAGACATAACAATAATATCCCATCCTTGTTCTTCCAAAACAAATCACCTCCTATGAATACATATTTAGCTTCCTGTAGTTTCAAAGTTTTGTTCTAGTTATCACTAAAAAATTTAGGGCACTTCATGTTTCTGAGGTAGTACATGATGTTTGCATACCAAGGTGTATGCTCAATACTTGCAATTACATTTCCTTCATCTTCTACATTGCAAATTTGATTGGCTTCAATGTTTGCTTCTACCACTAACTTGGCCAAACCTTGGCCTCTCACCAATTTAGTAATTTGTATTTCCATATCAAACTCCTGGATCTTATTAATCCACTTGCATGTCTTCCCTGTTACCTCTGACTATGTCAAGATATCCTTAACAAATGTATGAGGAACATAAGCAATTACTTTGGCTCCAACTAGATACAGTCTAAAAGCCTTTGTGGCTTTTACTAATGCAAATGCTTGTTTCTCCATTATATCATATTTCAATTCTGACCCTTGCAATGAATTACTAAAGAAGGACATAGGCTGCTCATATTCATCCTCATTTTTTTGTAACACAACAACAACTATAGTGTGTAAGGAAGCAAATGAAAATATCTGAAAAGGTTTTAAAAAATTAGGGGATATGAAGATAGGGGCTTCCTTGATGGCCTTTTTGATGGATATAAAAGCTTCAAATGTTTCTGGAGTCCATTCTATTTTGTGTCCCTTCTTTAGCATCTTTGATATGGGTTTAACAATTTCAAAAAAGTTAGACACAAATATCCTAACAAAGTTAATCTGCCCAAAAAATGACTGGATGGCTTTGATAGTTTTAGAGATAGGAACCTTATCTATAGCCTCAACCCTCTTAGGATCTATTCTAACCCCTTCTTTTGACACAATATGTCTTAAGAGTTTTCCCTCTGTGAGAGCAAAATGACATTTCTTAGGATTTAAGCTAATGCCATACCCTAAAGCTCTAATGAATATTTTTTCAAGATGTTCTACATGATCTTCAACTCTTTTTGAGTAGGCAGTAAGGTCATCCTGATACACTACCATTATAGCATTAATCAAGTCTGCAAATGCTAAGTCCATAGCTCTTTGAAAGGTCGCTCCTACATTTGTGAGACCAAATGGCATTCTTACATAGACATATGTTCCCCATGGAGTTGTAAAAGCTATTTTGTACTACTGAGATTCTCTGACCTTAACCTGATTATAACCAAAGAAACCATCTAGCATAGATAACATCTCACACCCTGTTACTTTATGCAGTATAGCCTCCATGTTAGGGAGAGGTTAATTATCTTTGAGGGATGCCACATTTAAATTTCTCAATTCCACACACAGTCTGATATCTCCATTCTTCTTTCTTACAGGGACTAGGTTTCACACCCATTGTGAATGCCTGATTGGTTTGATGATACCTCCATCTCTAAGCTTTGCCAATTCCTCTTGAATCTTAAGCTCCAGAGTTGGATTGATAGGCCTCTACCTCTGTCTGAATGGCTTTGCATCTAGCTTAAGTGGAATTTCATGTTGAAAAAGATCCTCTTTATATGCCTTCAAATCCACATATGACCAAGCAAACACATGCTTGTACTTTCTTAACAATGTAATCAACATTCTTCTGATGGTTGGGCTTATCCTTTTTCCAATATAAACCATTTTAGGTGCTAATTTAGTTCCCAGATTTATTTCTTTAATCTTCTCTTTTCTAACAGGTGTATGCTTCATGAGAGAATGATCATTTCCATCATACATTCTCTCCAATGCCACAAGCCCTTTGAGAAGCTTTTTGGTTTTAAGCTGCAAAATTTCCTTACCAAGCACAGTCTGTTTTCCATCTACTTCTTCCACAAAAGCATTGAAATCAATCTCCTATGCTTCATACCGATCTATACAGTGGAGAAACTTTAGAAGATCAGTGTCATCATTAAAAACCTACCAGCTATATATGTTGTCAGGGACAATAGGTCTTGTTTTGAAATCAACCTGAGATACCCCTGCTAAAGTGATATCATCCTTTTTTAAGGCTACATTAGCCAAAAAATCAGCCATCAAATTTTCAGATCTATATGTCCATTCAATTGAGAATGCATCAAACAGTTCCATTGTATCCCACACAACATTTCTATATTGTTTCATCCTTTTGTTCTTTGCAACATATTTTGATCTGACTTGGGACACAACTAGCTCAGAATCACCCAAGATAGATAATAACTTAATTTTATGTTTGACAACCATGTTCAAACCGATCAGCAAAGCTTCATACTCTGCCACATTATTTGTACATTCAAAAGCCAACAAAGATGAATATTTTGAATGTTGTACCTTCAGGTGATATGAAAACTATCCCAGCGCCATTACCTTCTTGACTACATGCCCCATCAAAGTACATTTTCCACACACCTTGCTGATTCTCAAAAATGTGTTTATCAATTGGGTCCTTGTTCACTAATTTAGGCTGAGATAATTCTACTCTAAAATTCCCCAAATCTACATCACAGAAACAATTAAGTTGTTCTTAAGGAACAGACTCAACAATTTGATTCATTCTTGGCTCCTTATATATCTTGACCTCTTCACCATTTACTGGTATAGTGGCATATGATAAATCAAACTACACATTACCCCCTACTGTTGCAGTCCATTGTCTTGACAAAAGTATTCCAAATTGAGGAGTTGTATCAATCATAGTTACATAAATATTATAAGTTGGTTGTGGGTATGCTGCTAATTTTACTTCTATATTTTTCATAATCCCCACAACTGGGACAAGCCTACTATCCATGGCATAACATTTACCACCCTCAATGTCTATCCTCATACCAAGTTGTTTCATTACCCCTACTAGCATAATATTCATAGAAGCTCTTGAATATATCATCAAATTTCTTACCAATTTACCATGTATGAGTAAGGTAGTTAAAAATGGATCAATTTGTGGTGTGTTCATTAATGCATTATTTAGGCAAACTTCTGAAACTTTGTTTTTCTCTTTCTTATCAGCAACTCCAAGATTCTCCTTTTGTTAAAAGTTCATATTTTGATTCCTTCCACTAGACATTAATTGAATAGCACTTTCCGTATACTCCTTAATTTTCATCATTTCAAGTAATGGGACAGACATTTTTAATTGAGATAAGGCTTGTATGAAATTGAAAGATGTACATCCAGTTCTGATCACCTTCTTTGGTTCTTTCAATTCTCCTTTGTTTTCTTCCCTTTCCCCTTTGCATGTTTGACCTGGCTTTTGTTCATCCTTGGGGATTTTTCTATGTTCTTCTTTAGGAGCATACTTCTATTCTTTTTTGGTAGATTTATCATTTGTCCTCTTAGATGTCTCTTTTGATATTTTTTTATTTTTTTGCAAATATTCCCCTTGGGACACCCTCATCCTCGTTTACTGTTCTATTCCTTAGCCTATATTTGCTTCTAGCTTCTTCCACCGCTGCAATAGTTAATCTTTTGATCTCTTCCTCACTCGGTCTCCTTACACTGCACTTGTAAATCTGAAGTGATGTAGTAGGGGGATCTTGTTCATTTTCACTTTCTTCATAGTCAGAAAAGACTTGTTGTTCTGCCATATGAATATTGTATCTTTGATCATCAACATCATATTCATATCCCTCCTCCTTTGAGGATGAATGTTCATGCTCCAAAGAATTAAGAGAATGGGAAGTTATATAGATATTATGGTCTTCCCCACCATCATTTTCGACCGTGTCTTCTTCTGGTACTAACTGAGCTATAACACAATACTCCAAGGAGTGTGGTGCATAACAAACTGAGCACTAGGGACTTTTATCCACCATATATGCCCCTCTCTTCTTTAGAGGATCAGGAGTCTCTTTATTTCTTGGCCTATTGTCCATCACTGGCTTTCCATCTCTCCAATTTGTATTATATGGCATGCCATGTAGTCTAGGCATTTCATTTCTATATGTGTTTTCCTATTTATTTAGAGGAGCATATTGGGGAACCCTTGTATTTTCCCTTTTAGTAATCATCCCTACAGCCTTCCTGCTATTTTCAATGGTGAGTGCTATCTTTTGGGCTTCAGCCAAACTTCTGGGATCCTTGTTCTTAAGGTCATATCCTTTCTTAGGGTCAAAAGCCTTTAAATAAATACTCAATGCAGTAGGATTAGCTAATTTGAATCCAGGAGGTATCTTATTATGTAATTTAGAAAACCTTTGATTGAAATCATATGATGAATCATTTTGATGCTTCTGTATAGTCACCAATTCATGCAAAGCAAATTCTGGTGCATATCGATTCCCATATTTCTCAAGGAACCATTCATAAAACATACGAATAGAATAAATAGAGGCTGTTGGTAAACTATTAAACCAATCTCTAGCATCTTCAATCAGTGACATCATAAACAACCTCATCTGTACATCTTCATATTGCATATCCAAATCTTGCATGAAAGAATTAAAGCTTCTCAAATGGTCTTCAGCTGTAATTGCATTACTACCTGTGAATTTTGGGACAAGACTTCTCCAATTGTTGTCCATAGGATAAGGACATATTTGAAATCCTATCAAATCAAACTGCCTGATCATGGTTGTATATTGTGGAGGAGGGTTGGGATGGTGTTGGGAATTGTATAATGGATTATTATGAGACAAAGATGCATATTGATGACCTTGTGGGGCCATATGTTGTTGGTGAGGCGGTGGTTGATGTTTTTGGTGCTGTGATTGAGCATTGGGTTTTTTATATTGATCTCTTGGCTAATTTTGTTGAATTTGTGGAGAGATTGAAGGCCCTATATTGTTGTTTTCATGCTTATGAGGTGGAACATATTTGGGTGAGTTAGTCATTGCTATTCTAACCCAATTTTTCTCCAATTTCAATTCCTTAAGTTCTTTCATTGCTTGAAGGTTTTGCTCATATTCTACTCTGGATTTCTCTGTTTTTTGCCTTATGGGTTCTAATTGTGCATCTACCTCATTTCGTGCCATAAGTTCATGATTTTCTTCAGATGTTTCATCATACTCAAGTCCTTCCTCAAAGAGTGTTGTTCTCTGCTCAGATTCAAACTCTCTCCTTTTTCTAGCTTCAAAATCATCAATGAGCTCGTCATCTTTCTCAAGGTCTACTCGGTGGGAAGGATTTCTCTTCCCCTCAGGACTGTGAAGCTCTTTAGATGGGTTGTCTTCGTTTTCTAGTGTATCATATGAATTATGTGTTTCCAACAGTAATTTTGATGTTTTGTTTTTAGTTGTGTCCAGGTCATTAAATACTTTCTTGCCCTGATTGTTTTTGTAAATTGATTTTCCTTTATCATCAGGACCATCACTGTCTCTGTACAAAGATCTTCTTCCCTGCATGTTGTGAGTAACTATGATAGTCTGAGCTCTAGGATGATTTCTTTCTGATTTGTATTTTATTTTATCAGTCTCAATGTTTTTGTTCATTCAGAGTCGCCACCCACTTTTTCTAAAAGTGAGAAAATGTTATTATTTCACCCAGAGGAGTCAATTTTCAAATTTTTTTAATTGTGAATCTTCCTTCAATGACTATATACAAAAAGGTTGCTTGCCACCAAACTTTTCTCAGGTAATTCCCCAGCAGAGTCGCCAATTAGTTGTGTCTCAAAAATGCTAGTTTGAAAGAACCACGAGCGGTTGCCAAGCTCTCACAATGTTATTGGCCAACTAACAAGGCCAACCAATATGGTCAAACCTTCTACTCTTAAGGCTCTGCTAAACCTAGGCGGGTGCACCTATATGAATGACGTAGATTTTGAATTATGCTTCCTACTTGACCAAACTATCCACAAATGGCAACTTGATAGTGGAAAGATGTGATCCTAATTTGGTATAAATTCTATATGTAATATCAAGGTGAAAATTAATATGTTTAGTTAAGAGATGTAAATAAAATGGATAAAAACTAAAAGGATAAATAAGACTAGTGCCTTGTTGGGTAAAACAGAGTCAAGTGAAAGCCTTAGATGAATGATTTCTATCTGGTAGAGATTTTAATTAGTTGGCATATGACATTAGTCTAGAACTTGTATGAACATGCAAGAATATAATTGCCAAGCTCTTCTTAGTGATCCAAATGATACTTCCAGATTACTGTGAATGACTTGAAGGATTTAATCTTTACTTGAAAGAACCAACCAGTCACACCACACAAATACAACAAATGTGTATTGATAAACTGATAATATACTTGATATGTCAATTTAAATAACAAAGAAATATCAACCTTGGAGACAACTTGATAATATTTTCAATTTATTTTAACAAATAATTGATACCAGAAGGGCGCCACAAAATCAGAGTTCTTTCATTGATCCTTCAAAACTTCATACATGCATCATGGTTCTTTGAAACATTCTAAAAATATCGTCTTTCTTTCTATCTCTCTTCTCTTTTCTTTCAATTTATTTTTTACAAGTATTTATACAATAAAAATCAGGAGTCGTGACTCTTCTTTGTTTTCTTCAGTCATTTGAATATTTGTCAGCCAGAATTTAAAATATTTAATGAAGTTACCTTTCGGAAAATTAAATAATTTTGACTACAGTCGAGCTTTTAAATTTTCACTTTAATATTTTTCCTGCCTTTACATTTCTCTTTATATTTTATTCACTTTTAATATCTCATCACTTTTATGCCTTTTACCGCAATATCGCGGGCTTCACATTGGCTCCCTGCGGTTGCACGGTGATCGGCCCCACACTGACTGTCGTGGTCTCCACCGTTGCTTACCACTCTATCACGGGTTCATTCTTAACTAGCCATGGTATAGCGGTAGTCGTTCGCTAACCGCCATCTACTGACACCTTACTACTTACCTTCATTCTACTGCGCTACCACGGCTTTAGCTTTCACTGTTGGCGGTATGGCGGTGTCTAGAATTCATTGTTACCTTCCCTGTTACCACGGTTACCACCGTCTATGGTTTGACCGATAGCCATTTACCGCTATCACCATGGTCATTGTTTTAGTAGCTACGGTATCGTGGTAACCGCTACCCATTCGCCGTCTCCTCGCTATCTTTGTTAACTGCTTCCTCCATCCACCACGGTCACCACAGTCTATGAGATGACCCCCTGCGGTACCGTGGTGGGATGTCCTGACTGCTGCATCCTTGAAGGCTTACCGCCCACCATGCTACCACGGTCTGTGGTTTGACCGCATGCAGTGGCACGGTAAACATTTCATGCCCACTCCTTAGCCACTACCGCCATACTACAGGCCCCTTTGTGGGAGGCCACGGTAAAGCAGTAAGTGACATAGGATGTGAATGTTAAGGTAGCGGTAAGGGTACAAGGCATATATAAATAGAAAGAATGATTTTAAAATGGAAAATATAGCAAATGAATGGGAATTGAAATGGGAGTAAAGCGGTACATGAAATATTATGAAAAGATAAGAAAAATGAAGTGTAAAAATGAAGAGAATCCTTTAAGTTTTTTATGGAAAATATTAAATTCAAACGGGAAAACCTTAGGGTTTTTGAGTGAAAATTAGAGTTCTAACACCTTCCACCATGGGCTCCACCTCTTTTCTTGCTTTCAAATCTTTTATTCAGTCGTTCTTCCACTTTCAAGAAAAAATGATAAGTGTCCTCAAGGGTGGTCATTCTTACCAATGCCAATTCTTCCTATATGCTAGGATTCAACCCATTGATATAACAATAAACTTTCTCCTTATTTGCTTCAAAATGTTCAGTCTAGATCAGTACCTTGTGAAATTCCTCAGTGTATTCTTTTACAATCCTCATTACTTGTCTCAAGCTCTGCATCTTCTTGAGCAACTCTAACTCATAATCAACTGGAATAAATTGCTTGTTCAATTTTTCCACCATTCTGTCCCATCTAGAAATTCTATCCTTCCCTTGTCTTCCTCTTTCAAGATGGATCTCTTTCCACCATATACTTGCATGACCTTTTAACTTTATTTTTGCATACCTTACTTGACAAGGTTCTTCAATCTCCTCAAACTCAAAAAATTCCTCCATGTCATTGATCTACTCGATCAAATCTTTAGGATTTATACTTCCACTAAAATTTGAAACCTCTATTTTAGGTTTTCTTTCCAAGGATGGATATTGATCTCAACAATCTTAGTTCTCCATGATCCACTTTATCCTATTATTATTCTTCCATTTCCTCTTCAGTTTCATCTTCACTGTCATCTCTTTCTTGATGCATTTATCTCCTATGAACCTCTTCTTGCAAGGCTTTCATCTACCTTTTAAGGGCTCTGATTTTATCTCTAGGAGGATCTCTTCCTCCACCACCTTGGCCTCTACCTCTACCATGTTGGGCACATTTAGGAGGAATTTTGATCTCAACCCACACTCATAGGTTGTGCTGCAAACTCCCTCACATTCGACACTCTATTTATAAACTTAAGATGACCTATTTTGATACCACTTGATGAGGGGAACTCCCCTTACTATATAAAACTCACAATGACTACATAGGTTTACACAAAAAATTGCAAAGAGAACAGTGATATTTTATTGATATCGAAATAGAATAACAAGTTACAAAATTACATGGGCTACTTGATTACAAAACGTTAGGTACAATTGATCAAATATGCATATCGAGCATTCAATCTCTACTTCACTATCTCATAGTCTGCCTCTCCACTTCGCCTATCTCAAGTTAACTCTTTTATAGTGATACTCCTCCTTCAGGTTGGACTCACTAATCATAATTATTTCTCTCCATGTTGTCATAGTAGCACTTCATTGTCCAATGAGTCATCGAGATCTCCTAAGTAGTTATATCATTATCAATAACTTCAACCATCGGCTTTAGGTTTGATTTCATTTGTCTAATGGTTACATTGATCCACAACAACGATGTGGAATCAACGAGTATTATTGTGCTAAGTATCGCTACCTTATTCATCCATCCATCAAATTTGACCAACTTACATCTCCATTCATCCTTCCTACCATCGTTGTGTTGAGGGGACTTAAAAAAAACTCTCCCCAAAACAGCCAAGTCTCATCGATGAGGTTTTATAAAAATGTAGGTTCCTTGTTGTCATCACTTTCTCAACCTATTGAAGGGACTCCTAACGTATCACCAAAATATTCTTTTCAATTTGAAATCCTGTCATTACCATGATATGCTTCATCGTTCCATTGAAGGGACATCGAAAGTCATCATACCATAACCCATAGTCTTCCCAATGTTATTTGATGAAATGCCTTATGATTCGTCACTGTCAAATGGACATCAAATGTCATCTCGTTGATGTAACTTCTTCAAACCCATTCACTACTACTACTAACACCATTTTCAGTTCAAAGGGACATAAGATAAGGTACCATTGAAATCCCCTTGTCACATCGATGAGCCAATCCATTAAAGCATAGAATGTTGAATGAAACCAAGGTGTAAACACAAGGTGAAAATCCTGACTACCATACTTGGTAAACTTAAGTTGATTAACCCTTATTGAGAGAAAATAAACTTAAATTAATGCAAGATTGCTCTTTGCCCTGGATGCTCCTACATCAAACTCATTGAAGCTCGTACTGCACTTCACAAATTCCCACTTTACAACTTTGCAATTCGAATCACACCCTCTACACTCAATTCTCCAACACAACTACTATTTATAGCTTCTTCAACCTTGAAAACATTATCCAAGGTCAACTATGCACCTCAACCATGCAAATTAAAATTAGGTCAACACTAAGTATTCTCGTGGTGGAAAGGAAAGAAAGAAGACCACACCACATCTTAATGTAGACCCAAATAATGCATATACACCACACTACATTTCCACAATCATTGAAGAAAATCCACAATTAGTGTAAACACCCAAGTTTGGTCAAACCTATGCAAACACCATTAACATTTAAGTACACGCTTCCTAAAATCCAAAGATGACTCACATACCACACACAAGACTTGAACACAATCTAGAATATTCCACAAACATCTTGAAATCAAAGAAATTCCTTCACAACAAATTTCACCTAAAGAATGTACATACCCAGTACACTTAGACAACCTTCCATACACTGTAACTTAAGAAACCATCTTGCGAAGCACTAAACCGCAAAAAAAATCAATTGAAGGTATATATGAGCCTTGTTAGCACACTTCCAAAACTGCAAGACTACAAACCAAACTAAGGAGAAATGTGAAGAGAAACCATTTCTCCCAAACACCACTATAATAAAGTTCACACACTGGTGAACACAACTTCTGCACAACAATCTAGACCAAGAAATTCTAGATATAACGACTATGATTATCTTTGATCAACACCTCTGAACCACACAAGAAAATCTTCAACCATGAAGAAATGCTGAGAAAAACTAGAACACCACTTTGTATACCACAACACCTCTACAACACAATATTTCCTCTTTTATTCCAATTTTCTCAAAAGCACATGGAAACTAAGCACTAGATACATGTTCTTATCATCTTCAATACTTCCTCATAACCACTAAACCAACTGCAACACCACAACTCAACTATACATCCATAAACAAAAGATTATCAAAGCAACACTAGAGGTTGACACCAATAGCACTTACTAATTACAACATAATGAAACTAATCAAATAATCATCACAGCTTCTCAACCATCACTAGTTGACATCAATTACAACACCGACTACTCATACTTGCAACAATAGGATAATACACATCTAATATTAACTTATATTTTTTGATGGTTGAATAATACCGAATAAGAAATTAATACAAGTAGTCTCCAAAACAACCTTACCCATTTTCCTTGTCACCTAAATTGATGTGAAATATCTACAGATCTAAAGTAATTGTAGATAAAGTAGTTATAAGTGGATTTAGAACCAATAAAGATGTGAAATTAATCACTAGAAGTGTTATAGTCATAATAAAAAAAATAATGGTGCCAAATTGTATTTCTATCCACCTAAATGGTCCACTACAAATTTTATAAACCCTAGCATGGAATTATAGCATAAATATCTACTCTAGTGCCCAAGGGGGTGGATTTTTCATGTCGAGAATTTTTTAGATCTCACAGTGCTCAATATTGGTACTACATTTTTTCTAGCACCCAACTTTGTTTATGATTTACATTAATTCCTAGCTTGACCCCTAATGTTTATGTTAGTTCTAGACTGCATTTTTGTCTACACTAGTGTCTTAGTAATTTTTCATGGAGATGTCACAGAGACTCAATTTTTTCTAGTCTTCTCTTTTAGGCTTGCTTAGTCTTCCTATGAAGTCAAATTCAATATTAAATATTTTTATGGAAGCATATTCTCGTGTCTACTATCTTGTTTGTATATGTTTAAATTTCCTATCTAATGAACTTAATCTATTGGAAATAAAATTTGATACTTAATAAATGTTATATTTCAGTTTATGGTTATGATTAGATAGATTAGTTTAAGAAGGAATATAGCAATATGGTTAGGATTATATCTCATTAATCACATAACACTTAGGGGGTGTCAGAACCAATCTTTTAGCAGTATAACTTTCTAAATTCAATTGAAAAACTCAAACTTTAATAGAGGCAATTGTTTGAAGGTAACTTTCTAAAAGTTTTTTTTGTCTAAAAATGCCCTCTTTGTAGTGAGCATCTATAAAAATAATGAAATCCAAATAGTTTAATAACTCATTACATATAAAGGACTTTAGGTGTGTAGATCTCAAGTTTGATATTTATTAAATTTCAAGAAGATTCTATGTTGCTTTACTTTTATGAGTATAGATAAATTATCTATTTATCATATGGGGAGCAAATACTAATAATTTTACTCATTACAAGGAGCATAATAATATTACATAGGGACACTTTTCTTATAATCTTATATCGGAGCATAGATAAATCATAGCTCTCTACAAAAGAAAAAGCTTATTATGAACATGAAAAATGTGTAGTTCTATTTAGTAAAAAATGACTAAACAACTTCTTAATGTAATTCTTTATCTTAATATTTATTTTTAAATTTATTTTGTCAACCTCAATTTCAAAAACATAAACTCACTATACTTTATACTTTATCTCTTCTTTTATAAACATTAATATATCTAGAAAATAAATTTCTATTACAAACAATTACATTCAGAAAATTATCTCATCTTATTTTTTAAATCTGAACCACTTTACTAAACACATTCACTAAAAAAAAACAATCATATTCAATAGAATGTAAAGTGCAAAATCTAATAAAACATCTCACCATCTAAATTTTGGAACACTAATACGACATCTCACCACCTATTACACTAACATAAAATAAGCTGATGGACAATAATATATAAATTTCACTTTGGGTTCTTCCTCCTTTAAAAAGACCAAAGATTGTTCAAGACAAATATTGTGGCATAAAATAAATGAAGGTTTATCTGCCCGAATATTCTTCCATCGTCAGCCACAAAACTGCTGAGAGAAGCAGTTGTCATTCTCTTGGGAAGAGCAGCAAATGACGTGAAAGAGTCGGAGGTCTTCAGTAATGCTACAACCGATTTTAATGTCACTTCCTTATTTTTCACGTCGAGATATGACTACATATCTCCATCTGTTGACGATGGCAGGCGCAAGAATTCGAAAGTCGTAAAGAAATCTAAATCACAGACGTTGGGTCTACACATCCCGTAGCACCAAAAATACGGGCGATCTTCTTACAATTCTAGTACAAGTTTGTAGCCCTGTTTTTATTAGAGAACAACAAGCCATTTTGTTCTAAGTGATTCTCAACTATCAACACCAGCTGTATAAATGTTATTCCCCTCATTTGCTTTCCTTTGTCAGACATATTCGCGTGAGGCTTTTCTAAAAGTTGGTGTTTTTAGAATTTAAACACTTACTTCTCAGACAATAGGAACCCTAATTTCTGCTTCTCTTTGTATTATTTGCTCCACTCTGAGGGTATTTTAATGCTATGTGGACGGAATTACACCCCAGAATAATCGAGCTTATTCCATCAAATTAGTTGGGAGATTTCCGGTCTGCTTTCTTTCAAGGTAACTTAGAGACCATGTGATAAACCTTGTGCTTTTAAGATACTAACACTTACCATCTGATTTTTCCTCTCATTATTTAAATGTGTGACCAGTAGGACTCATATTAGAGGTCAGATTTTTTAAAGATAATTTTGGTAATTGTGGTATGGGAGGGCATGTCATGTCAAGTCGTCGGTCATGTGAAAAAAGTTTATCAGACGCACTACAGTTTATAGGGAGGGCTACTAGATTCTTGCAGTCTATAAAAAGAAAAAGAAAAAAAGAAAGATAAATAACTCTAATAATGCCTTATGACAATGAATCTCATATAGAGAAAGATTTTAACCTCCCTAGATTTATGATCAATAAAAGCTAGAATTTAAAACAACAGGAATATCTGGAGAAGAAAAAGGAAACCAGGTGGTTGCACATTAATGTCATGAGGAAAATCTTGTAAAATCATATGCAAACCAAATGATTCTCGCCAAAATCACAAAAGGAAACTTGAGAGAAGACATGTATGAGATTGCTCACCTTAAGAAGTTTATCTCAAGTTGTGTTGTCTATCGAAATGGAGCTTTTTATCAATGGATTATTAAGAGATGTAGATAAAGAGTGGAGAGATCAATTATTACACCATCGATGCAAATTCCAATCTGCTAGTAAAAATGGAAAGTAGGACTTTTATAGATAGAGGAATCATTTATCATAAGGAAAAATTAATTATGATTTTGGTTTGAGATCATTTCCTATCTTGATGGGATAAATATATGATAGTAACCTTGGGACTTATAAAATTCATCTCAACCTAATTGAGAGACAATAAGTTACTGATTTATTTTTCATTTACTAGATTTAATATTGAAAAGTGAGGGATATTTATATCTAGTTTTTTATTATTATCTAGATTTAAGTTTCTATCATTTATTTGTGATAGATCTTACGATTTTATCTTAATAGAATGTGGTTGAAATGTAGGGAAAGGAATCCCTTATAAAGGTTTATATGGTTGCATTGTTCATAGAAACTTAGGGATCTTAATAGGTGTCTTTCCTCATAAATTTCATTAGGAAAGGGATCACAAGGTGTAAGGATTGACTTTCAGCCTCAATGGTGAGACAATCAAATCTCGATCTGAGTCCTTAGAATAATAGGACAGATTTGAAACCAAATTCAAATGATTTTCAATGCTCAAATTAAATGAATAATAATCTACCTAATACCTAAACAATAGATTCCCAAAAATACACAAATTGTTACATAACATTGTAGGCAGATCTGAGAAGGGTTTGAACACATGTACCTATCGAAGATCCCATGGAAAACTGACATAAGCACAAAGGACATAAATGCATGTAAGATATGTGCATCAAGACAAGATACACAAGCATACAAATGTCAAAGATGATCTAAAAAGGAAAAAAAAGGAAAAGGATGAACTAGCAAGTTGTTTTATGCTACATCCATAAAATAGGTTCACAAGGGCTACAGTCTAATATACACTAGGTGAGACCCAAAGGAAAAAAGATGAGAAATAGACACTAGGTCCACAAGATGTTTACCCATAAAAAAGGGTGGTAGATGGGACAGATGCACCAGGGCTACAGGTGTGTCCCCATACGTCAAAAATACTAAAGTTACGCTCCCTAATAACTTTGACAAGGTACCACAATATGATAAATATGCTATGCCAATGCTACACTAAGTCCAACACTTGTGAACAAAAGTGAAACCAAAAGGTCAAACTAAAATGATACTCACCTTAGAAGGTGCAAATGAAAAAAATGAAATAATACCAATGTATGGCCCCACTTCAAATAAATTACTAAACACCATATTGTGAGCAATTACTTTAAGGTAGAAATGATAAATGTCAATTGATAAAAAGGGTAATGAGAGCTTATTTGGAAATCCCTATGCCAATGATATGTTTCCAAATAAAGTTGCATCATGAAGAAGGGTTTCCTCCACATATAATCTCAAAAGATAACAAATAAAGGATCTACGGATTTGGGGTCAATGTATGCCTTTACTACACTAATATAATAGAGCTCACAATTGTCATCATTCCTTAAATAATTCATAGAACAACAAATACAAAGAAATAATGACACATAGACAGTGAAAGAAAAGAAAAGCTTTCGGGTCAACATGGAAGAGACTTAGATGTCTCAATGCTTTACATCATCCCAAAAAGGAAAACACTACACAAAAGAAAATAAAATGTTTATGATAGATAGAAGAATATTAAAACAAATAGGAGAATTTTGTAATAGATTTGCTTCATTTGTATCATTGCACCATCATAGTAACAAGGGTCATTCAAAGAAATCTCACAAACAAAAAGGCATGCCAAATAGAATGATATGAGGGATCACATTACATAAATGTAATCGTAAATAATATGAAAAGAAAATAAATAGAGTATGTCACATACAAGCCAACCTAAAGCATGTCATCCACATCCCAGTCTTTCTTATCATATAGGAAGGCATATAACTAGCCAAAGAAACTACAAAAAGTTCCATACTAGGAGTATCACAAGGTTCAACACATGGTGGGTCACTCAGATTAGGAGGAATCTTGTAATGGTGTAATAACCCATCCCTAATTATTACTTAATAAATATTATTGTAAATTAAATATGAATATACTCCAAATTAAAGAGACATAACTAGTGGCTAAAGTCATTTATAGCTACACATGTCCATTTAACAAGAGTCAAAGATTCTTATCTTCACTTGAAAAGTTAAATTACAATATCATGTTCACTTGGCACCTAAGGCCATAATATCAATTCATCATACATTTCTCATCAAGTACATAAATGATAGTTACATCAAGTTATATCATAGACTATATTAGTCTTGTGAACACTAAGGTTTTGTTGTGCCTCTTGCACACATGCCACGTTCGGAACAAGGACCCTCTTTTTCCTTTTGGCTTGCCAGGTCCTTTTTTCTTTGCCTCATTTTATGTGCCCTATTTTGACGTCCTTGATGGTCAACATGTTCTCAAAAGTCCCATTTTAGGGTTGACCTAATTTTTCCCCTTTGAAAATTGCCAAGTTCAAAACCCTTACGGGTTTTGTCTGTCAAATTTCCTTTTTAGCATTTGCCCCACCTTCTAGGCCTAGACCCTCGAGTTTCCCCTCTCAGGTCTCCCTTTGCGGGTTTCCATTTTGGCTTCGCCGTTCTCCACGACCTGCGTCCAACATCCTCCCGGACTCTAGACCCCGATGCTTTCCTGGACCGTTCGAATCACTTGTAAACTTAGCAGCTGTGACCTTTCATCTTTTCAGCCCTCACACCCTGACTCTCAGACTTCCATCCTCGGGCCACCGTTTCTGCCTTGCCATTTCAAATGGTCGTCGAGCTTCGTCTTTCCGGTCTCCGGACCTCGGAGTTCGTTTCGTCGTTTGGGTTTCACTTTGAGAATGTTTTGATTGGTTGTTGTTGGACGTCATTCCGATCGCGTTACCTCAGACCTCCTGCCACCGCTTAGAAAATTTGAATCCACCTACCTGACCTTCCACTGGACCGAGCATTTATTGATGTATTAATGGCACTGGGGGCTATTTAAACAAGTTTTGACTTGTAATTTTCACATTACAGGAAGGAATTCGAAGTGCTCTCCGACCCCAGCATCCTCTGCCTTCACACCCAAGATCCAGCTTCATCGTTCCTCACGAATTCTACATCAAATTTCTTCTGGGATTCAAGGTAGGTTCGCCACCCGCCTACCCTTTCCTTATTCTCGCAACCAGGGGTTGAAAACTAAGTGGAATCCAAAAATGAATTTGAAAATTGGTAGGATAGTGCTTCGGCCTAAAAACCCCACAAATTAGAAAATTAAAAATCATGAGATTGGTGGCTAAAAATCAAAACTGGAATCTAACCTCCCCGTCGCTATTCTCTAGAGCAGGCAACCGCCTCTTTTGGGCCCGGACCTCTCCGCAGCTGCACGAAAAGTTAGAAACTTAGAGAAAAATGACAGGCGACCAAACTCACCTCGGGTCCCGACCTTCGGACCTCCCCTCCCGGGTTTCCGTTGTGCTTCCGCCATTCCAAACGGCTTTCCTCCCACATCCTTCCAGACCTTGAACCCCGAATGCATGAAGTCCATCACAAACTGTTAACAAAATCAAACTGCGAAATTGTCCTTGGACTTCGGCCCCTGGACTTTTGTCCCCATGCCAGTGTCCCTATTTCGCCGTTTCAAACGACTGCCACTGAACGTATTTCTGGTTCCTAGGCTTTGGTCGCCCTCCCGCTCTGCAGAATTTGAACAGGGAAAACTCAAACGTCCAAACCTCACCCGGACCCCGACCTCTAGAATGCCATCTCCGAAATTTCATTTTGCTTTCACCGTCCCGGACGGCCAAACCTATCTACCTTTCCAGACACCTTACCCCGACCCTCCATCCGCCGTTGGGTTTTTCGCTAACTGTTAAATCTGCCTCGGGTATAACCTTTCGGACTTCTGTCCCCAGACTTATCGTCCACGTTTCACCATTTCACACGGCTATCTCGTAGCAACTTCCCGACCCCGGCGATGCAAAATCCAAAACTTGACTTTCGGCATGTTGTTTTCCCTGTAGTATTTCAAACAACCAACCTTGGATGGATTTCCTATAGCCAAAGCCCGAATGCTAGAATGATGGCTTAAACGACCTCCAAATCGAAAATGGACTTCGACCCACTTCCTAAAAATAGACCTTCTTTCACACCAATCCTTTGTTGAACAAATCCAAGATCGGAAATGACTTGCCTCATTTGCCCTCTCAAACAACATTCTGCCAGAGGAAGTCTGACCCTTGGGGCCCGGGTCACCTGTTTGACTTCCAATGGTATTATTATCAAATGTTAGGATTTTATGAAATGAATGTTGTGGATCTAACCCTGATTGTAGGAATTTGTTCGAGGCCATGTTCTCATGTTAATGTTTCTAACTCCTGTCTCTTTGTGCAAGATTTATGGAATCTGGTGCAGAGGCCTCTGGGATGGCCAAGGACAAAGGGAAAAGAACCATCAAAGCCCCTCGAGGCAAAGAAGATAAGGATCAAATGAAATACCAATTCCAAGGGGCACCCTTGCAATCCAGAGTCACAACCAATTGGAAGAACATCATAGACACCAATATCAGGCAAGTCGATATTGATGAGTTTACACGAAGGGTCAGGATAGACCCAAAGATAGACAATGAAAAGTTGATCAGAAGCCACGAACTTGCCAAAGCTGCAGGTTTCCCACCTGCCTTAGCGGCCCCCGAGATGGTAATGGCATGCTGGGAGGCATACCAACCTGAAACAAGAACCATCGTGGAAAAAGATGGAACCATCCTAGCTGACATGTCCCCTCTCGGGATAACTCAAACCTTCCACATCCCCGCCTTCGAAAGCATGGAGGCCCCAACCATAGAGGAGTGCAAAGCATTATGGGATCAAGATCCTATAAAGTGCAAGAAATTGATCAACCAATATTGGTTGAAAGACAGGCGGGCCACTACTGGCAAAGTCCTTCAAGAGCTCTACCTCAAGGATTTCTTTGAGGACTATCATGACTTGGTCACCCTACTGAGTAGAGTAATGGGCCTTCCTGCTGTGGCCTTCTTCCAAGAATGGATGTTGTATTTTGTTGAACAAATTCTCCGTGGGGATGACGTTGCATTCTATTGAGGGGAAATAATCAACAATTGCTTTCATGAGAAATTAGTCAATATGAGGAAGACCTCCAAATTCATCATGACATCCTACTTGGTCTATTCGCTTGCCGATTAATGACATTATAATGGATTGACTGCAATGCCCAATGAGGCACCAAGAAGGGCGCTTCAACCCTATGACAAATACCTGTAGATACAGTACAGGAATTTCAAGAGGGACTATTGTAGGGTGAACGATGCTTTTACTACCTACATCATTCGATCACTTGGGGGTGATTTCGAGAGAAGAGTCTCTCACACTACTAGGGCTCTTCTCAAGCACTATTCCTTCCTATTCATACAATTCCCCAATTTCACCTACATTCGCATCCAAGGATTCACAGAAAGGCTGAATAAGCTGCCCCGATACCCTAATGACCGGATCATACTACTAGAACTAACTTGGTAGCTGAGGCATATACACCACATTCTGAGCAATAAACATCTGGTAGGGACCCCCTATCCCCTTGGACTTGGCTAGGGGTTGTATCAAATTAATAATTCCTAATGCGCAGGCAACTCGAAGAAGGAGTTGGTCGAATACCACTTCAAACAACATATAGCCAGGCTGCGGATGGACCCATATGGTCATATCAGAAAGGAACTTGGACTAGAGTATGCCCACCTCCACCATGTTGAGGACTTTTGGGCTAATTGCAAGGACAAATTTGAAGTGCAGATATGACATTATATGCATATGATGACGTATTTCATGAAAAGGGTAAACTTGTGTCCAGTGCAAGATTAGCTTGAAGAAGATGAGAGCACAGTCATTGACCTAAGGTATAGTGCCAGTGCAAATCTACCACTGCCTTTAATCGATTGGGACGAGCAGGAGGTTGATGACCTCGACATTTTGACCAAGCCTGTTGAGGCTCGAACAAAGGCATGGATTGATGGGCAGGTCGCTCGACTAAAGCAACAAGGATTCACCTTGACATTCAAGGGGCTCAAAAATGATCCAAGTGGTTCTAATGGTGGGACGACTACCACTACAACTCGAGAAACATCCAAATCCTTGCCATCTGTCAAGTTGATACAGAGAAAGGAGGTTGATGAGCAACAACCTAACCAAAAAATGTACGCCAGAAAGGCCTTAGAGGGTGAGCCTCCTAAGAAGCATAAAATAATGGGCAACATCATGAAGATGCCTGTAATACTTGAAGATCCACTCCATGAGGGCGAGGAGATGGAGACTAAACTACCAAGGTCTCCACCCGCTTCATCTGCCACTGCAACTGCTGCAACCGTTGTTTCTATTGTCACCATCCCACCCACTTCACTTGCAATAGTTGCTTCCTCTCCGCCTGCGGTGGACATTTCTGTCCACCTCGCTTCCACTTCTCTGATCGTGCAGGTCATATCGGTGGATTCATCCTCTGCCACAACCTCACCAATCTTGTAATCCTCCATGTCTCCTTCCCTTCCACCCACTTCATCTTTTTTCATAATGCCTTCCCTCACTCTCCCGGAGTCCTTCGTCAAGTATATGCAAAATGTGCCATTCGAGCTTTTGGGAATGCTTGCAAATCCAATGGTGCAAGCTGCCATTGCCCAAGCAATGGTTAATGCCCCAGCTCTCCCTCCTCCTACAAAACCACCTATAATGGAAGCTATTATGCAAATCTTGGATGAGCTCGAGCGATGGCAACTAGAAGCAGCTGAGAGGCTGAAAGATCAGGAGTTTGAATATCATGAGCATCCTATATACGAACATTGGTTGATCGATGAGGTGGCCTATGAATCTTCCAGTGATGACAATGAGGATCAAGGAATGGACATAATCCAAGAAATATCTCATCCAAAGCTCGACGTGGAGTGGAACAAGAAACTCAAAGAGATCGAGGACAAAGAGGCTGAAGGCAGCCTACAACATAAAGAAGGGACTGAAGGCAGTAGATCTCCTACGGAGGGACATAATAAAATCCTGGAGCATGATGAAGAAACGTCCTTTCACAAACATGAACAAGAGGATAGGCCCGAGGAAGGTGCACATGGCCAAGAAAAAGAAGAAAAGGGTCTTGAAAGTGAAGACCACTCTGGTAAGCAATTGCTCACTAAATCTCCTACCAAACATATAACGCTCGTGCAAGATTTCGACGAGGAGAAGAAAGATGCAAGAATTGAGCAGGAGGCCCTTGATGTCAAAGCCATTGAATTTAGGCTAGAGGACATCAAAGATCAATATGAATCACCCAAGGAAGGACCCTCGATGCCCAACTGGCTAGAAAGGCAGCTCGAAAAGAGAACTCGCGCCCTAAAGGATCCAAAAGCAAGATTGGAAGCAATACATGCTAGAGCTTAGATTAGTACCAAGAAGGAGAAGAAGCCAAGAATTAGATCAAAGATAATGATGGATGCCTCCAGATCCAGGGCAATGCAAATAGCTATGCTAGTGGTTGGAGAATAAGGAATAAGCTATAACATCTCCACCATTGACTTGGGAGTAGCCACTAGGGAACAAAAGGTCGACCACCTCTGGGAATCAGTTGCCACAGTGGTGTACCTTATCCAGTAGGAGAAGGTTTCAAAGGAAGAGCTCAAAGCACAGGTGGCTGATCTGACTGCCTACATTCAACAATGGTCATCTCTGGATGAACAACCTACCACATCATCAGCCCCGCCACAGTTGTTGTCCCAGGAACAGATCAACAAGCTAGAAAAAATGAGGAACTTGGATAAGACCACGAAAAATTGGTTCTAGCAGGTCTTAGACATTGGGAATATGGGCATCAATTTGGCTGTCCAAATAACAAACAAGTTCCTAGAAGTACAATCATCTCTTGAAGGCACGAGGCAAATCTGCGTGGAGTTCCCAAAGAATTATGTGGCTGCCTACCTTAAAATCGAGACTATCCTCGCACTTCCAAGTGAGGTATGCGAAAAGGACCTTGCATTCAAAGACGATGACCATTGGTTGATGGATGTATGGAAGCGAGACTTCGATCACCAAAAGGGGAGGCTAGAACAGATCTTAGAACAAGTAATTCTGGATATTGAATGGGCCAAAGAGGCCAAAGGATATTGTGCTAAATTTATCAAGCTGATGATAGGGTACGAGATGCTTGCTACTAAGATCAATCTGGAAAGCATAAAGCCTCACTTCCGAAGGAGGATGGAGAAGGGAATGTCACCCGAAGTCACCACAGATTTTATGATCTTTATTGCTCAAGCTTTCGCCTAGTCTGAGCTTTTCAAGGACAACGCTTCTAATTATGACGAAGACTGGGAAAAGCTCATTAACATTTCCAAGGAATGGAGTTACCAAGTGTTAAGAATTGACATCATTGAGGTCGACAAGCTGCGATCGATGATCTTGAGATTCATGGAGTATGCGGCTTTGAAGAAGTGGGAAGGCAACCCTTTCATTGATGAAGAATTTTTGAAACAATAGTTGTAGCAAAGAGCAATCAACAAAAAGACAAAATGCTACAGTGCTGTCACTAGAAGAAAAAATAAGGAAAAGACAAAAGATGTTTTTAAAATGTAATATATTTGGGGGTAGGTGAGACCCTGCTGTAAAGTGAATCTTGGCAACACAATAGAATTGAATCTTGGCCACTCATTTCTCTTTTTGGAAACTATAAATAAGGGTCCCCTCCTCTCATTTTGAGAGATTTGAGTTGTTGTAAAGACATGCTATAGAAATTGAAATAGAAATATAGTGCTTTTGGTGTATTTTGGATTTCTTCACATGTTTCATGATTCTTCTCCCATAAGTTAAGATTCTAGTTTAAGTTACTTTGTTGTTCTTACTTCCTTTTACTTGTCCTTGGTAGATTTAGTAATTTTATCTTTGGTTGTGAAGATTCATGTTGTGTGTACGCTTTTCTTGTCCATACTTTTAATGATTTGCTGCTAGTAAGTGACTGTACAAAGTTGGTCTGGACTATGATTTTATAGCTACTCTTTAAAATTTATCTTTATTCACATCTATATGGCGAATGAATGATGAAATATCTGCAGTCCTTAGAAGATAGCATAGATTTCATGGCATTGTGAAATTTTTGATTAAGTGAAATTCTATCTTAAGGAAACTATCCACAGCAGGAACCTCAATGATCACTATTCATCGGTAGTTGCAGGTCCAAGAACCTTCTCTCTTCCTTGCCCTTTTCCTTTTTCTTTAAGAGATAACCTATGCTAAGGTTGATTGCACATTGTAAAGCCAAATTTAATGACAAGATGGAGTTCAAGACTACTGTTTGAACCTACAACAAAAGTGCAGTAATTTCCTATCCAAAGAACTTTGTTCGCATATTTGATTCTCCTTCAGCTTTGACTCAGATAAGACCGGCTTGTGATACCGACAAATCACATCATACATCAATTGATATATTCCAAGCATCATCATGACTTGACATCCGAGAGACCTTGGGATAGTGTTCTGCAATTTGATTGTGGAAGATTGTCTTTCAAGAGAGGTAATGCACCTACGTGTTATCTATGTTGAGAAGTGCATAAAAACAAAATCAACAAAATTGGCGCTAGAAGGAGGGATTTTTGGAGAGAAAGCTGGATCGAATCTGGTCTTTCTCCCCTGAGAGATTTCATCGAGTCTTGAGATCTACACTGAATAAAGGGGAATTTCAGGAGTTACAATCCCTTGTCGAGCTAAAAGAGCTAAATAAAGGGAACCATCCATCTCCAATTCACCAGACAAGCTAATTTCTCTTTCACCTCCGTCTTCTCCATTATCATTGGCAATACCGCCTTCCACTCCTCTGCTCCAAACAGCCTTCCAAGCTTCCACTTAGTCTAGGCTGAATGCTTCCTTTCAGCCAAACACGGTATCAAACCTCGTTGTTGTCCCATTGTAGCTGCCAGTCTGTATGGTACAGCCGTCTCCACCGCCTCCTCCCATGGCATGGTTGGGAAATAACCTATCCTCTTTGGCCTTCAATTTCTACCATTATATGCCAAAGAATCCAATGCCCAAGAACCACGGAGGAACATGTAAGGATTTTTGAAATCACCTTGAAGACTATGCAAATTATATACGAGGACGTGGCTTGCAAGCTCTTTCCCTACTCGCTTGGAGAGGAAGCATTCTAATGGTATGTCAACTTGCTTGCCAAAATGATGAATACTTGGACTCTTCTGAAGGAGGCTTTCCTGCAGAAGTTCAAGGCCCCGGTTAGCCTTCCAGACTCGTATCTACACTTCATGTCGGTTCAAAGGGAGATCAATGAACCAATCAACTCATTTAATGATCGCTTCCACAAGGCATACACTCGGTTGCAAGCCCCGTATATTTTCAATGACACTGCTATTTTTCTTGTTTATTATTCAGCATTGGATAACCTTACTTCAGCTCTGGTAAAAAGGATGTGACCACCACACGCTAGGTTGGTCAATGCATACGTTAAGGCCATTATTGCTTGCACAGATTTGGGGCAGAACATTTCTAGTCCGCTGCCTTCTCTCGGGAAAACGACACATCCGGTGCAGATTCAAGGGCTTACTCAAGCCCTGCAACAACATACACCCCTATTGAATCCAGTACCACAACTACCTATGATCATGCACCCTGGGCAGCCAATGAATTAGGCACCTCTGGTCCCTCACTATTTGCTTCCCCAGCAGCAACATTCCCATCCTCAGCCATCCCAGGTGCCGACGTATCTCCAAGCAACAGAATTCCCACCCGCTCATCAAAATCAGCCGGTGGAACAACCTGTGTTCCTCCAGAATTCATTGTCACAACCAAGCAATGCTGAAAAGGACAGGATTGACTAGCTCATAGAGATGATCAAGAAGATGTCCACGAAAATGATGCACTTGAGGAACTAAGATAAATAGCTACAAGTGTCACAAAAGAGCATCCACGCTAACCTTAATCATGATAACCGAGATCATCATGAAAGTCAAGATAGTCAAGATGCCAGCACATCATCCGGATAGAATTATGACATAAATCAGAATTCGGGTCAGAATTTTGATAGGAGGCCCTTCCAAAGGAAAAATCGGACATGGAACACAAGAACCAACAATGGTGGCATTCCCACACCCCTTGATCAGCCTAACAACAATGAGAACACTACAAATGGAGTTTACTTGGCTGAGGTCACTTTACCTAGTTGGTGTTGCATACACAAAACAAGTCAGCACTCTTAGCTGGACTGTCTGGAGTTTCAAACTACTGCCAAAATCTTCCAAGTTGAGGTCTAGAATGTTATGGAGAATTTAGGGTGCAGAGACATCATCCCATCTGACCCGTATGACTCTTCAGTGCTGGTGGTGAATCAAGCCCCTTTCCCAAAAGATGAGTGCAACACACCAGAGTAGGAGGGTGTCAACTCGAGCAACAACGATAAAGCGAAAGAGGTAAGCTCTAAAAGTCCTTTGGCTCAACTTTTCAATTCAATAGATAATGGTCCTAAAGAGGATGAAGAAGAGCTTAGGGAGGACTAAGTCCAAATGTTTCACCAACGGACTACCCCTTACAACCTTAGAAATAGACAAGCTGGTGGTCATGCTGGAGGTCCTTTCACGACCTCCATTCCGTTGAACAATTTTAGCACCCCTTCTGATCTTAACGTGAGCAATAACCTGGGTTTTCCCCATACACCTACATGGTACCTCAACAAAAACAAGCAGCAAAACCATAGCCAAAGCCAACCCACTAGCTCCTCCCAAAATGTTTCTTGTGATCAAGAAGTCGAACAGATGGGCGAGTATATTGCTGAGGAATTTAAAAAGGTGAAGCTGAGTGTGTCCGCCTTTGAGCTATTAAAGGTGCCTATTGTTAGGAATTCCTTTTTCAAAATGATAAATGGGACTCCACTAATCGAGTCAACTCAAGAAACTCTAGCTAAAAGAGTGTCCTTCGATGATTAGCAAAATGAGCCAATCGTTGGACAGATCTTTAACAGTAAGGCTGACTCACCTGCAAGTCAACAAGGAAAAAAATAGTTAGACAAAGTAACTAGTCAGACACTAACCCAAAGCAAGGGAAATGAGAAGGACAGCTACCAAGTCACCCAAGTGGATGTTTCCGGGGGATTGTTTCAAGGAAAATTTGAAACTCCTCCCTTTCTAACCACCATCCGGGTGTTTGGGAAAAACCTCCATAACTACCTGTTGGGTTCGAGATCTTCTACCAATGTCATGCCCCTGAGCATGTGCAAGGCACTCAGAATAAGGCCAACTCCTTCCCGGTGGAAGGTAACACAACTTGAAAAAATTAAGATCACCATAGTGGGGGAAATTAACATAATACCTATGCAAATTGTTGCTGATCACCAGATCCAACAAACCATATATATTAAGGTAGTTGATATCCTGGATACGTATGGTATAATCCTAGGAAGAGATTTCACAAGGGCGTTGAATGGATATGCTGCGACTGACTAATCACACATGTGGTTGCCATGGAAAAGAATGTCAAATTAGATTCAGATCGACCAGGAGCCATAGATGAGATTCATGATCACCGAATACAACAACACGAATGAGGTGTTGTTTGTTGAAACAAATTTGGGGAACTATTCCCCAGTATCGCATATGCATGAGTAGGAACGTCTTAAAGAAGAGGGAACAAGCGAGGTTTTCCTCGTATTATGCAACCCACCTACCAATCTAGCCAATACCTCTCAAAGCACTTAAATGTTGATAGAATCTGACAATGAAGAGTTAGGAGAGGATGAAAATCTTGGATTGCTGGACAGTTTCTAAAATTTCATAGAAAAGTGCGTACAAGACCAGCTTAGTTTGGGAGCCCGAATGAACTTTCAGGAACTCTTGCTGCCGAATTGGTGCAGGGTACATAATGTTGCACATTCAGTGTTTGACTGTTGTTTGTGTCAAACAACAATTGAACACATTAGAAGACAAACCACTGTGAAGGAGAAAGTTGGGTCAGTACCACTCGAGAAAACGTGTTTTGCCCCTGCACCTCCCCAAATGGTGAAGGCCCCACTGAAGGTGAAAGTCGGATCTGTTGTTTTCGCATTCAAGGATTCTCCTAGATTCTGGATGTCGCACTTTGATGAGTCCAAATCCAAGCATGGGGTTGGAGCAGGTTTCAAATTAATCAGTCCCAAAGGTAAGTTTTACTGCTCATAGACATCAATTTTATTGCACCAACAACGTAGAAGAATATGAGGCCTTAGTTCTGGGCCTCCTAATGGCTTTAGGAAAAGGTGTCAAAATGATCCAAGTGTTCAGAGATTCAGAGTTGGTCGTAAAGCAAGTCAGGAAGATCTATTCCTATTATGATTGAAGACTCACCAACTAGAGGCACCAGCTATGGGATCTACTGGAAGGACTAGATGCATTGAATATCTAATTGATCCCGTGTTTCTCAAAATCATACTGCCAATGCCTTAGCATAGGAAGCCAAAACACTATAGCCATTGTCCCTATCGGGCCTCAAAATATTCATAGTGGAACTCACCTCCATCCCATCAGTGTCAGACAACGTAGCCAACTTCCAGGTATTCAATGATGACAAACACATTTTGGATTTTATCACCAGTTCAGATGTGTTTGCTACCCAGATAATCGACGAGGTTGAACCTCAAGAGGTTGGCCTCGATATAGAGGGGATCGTTAACTTGAAGAACAATACCATACCCAGGGGGATGGTCCAATTGGAGAAAATATTTGACTTGGATCAGATTAGAGATTAGGATTAGTAGGCTAAGAAAGATACCATTAGTGGCCAATGCGACACCTACAACCTCAGAATAGTCAAGAATGCTAAGAACATGTTTATAGGTAAGGTGTGTGCTCTTGAGGAAAGAAAGGGTATACTTGAGGCTCTATAGAAGTACCACAATGTCATTGCCTAGAGCTACGAGGATCTCAAAATGTATGATACATCAATTATCACCCAC
Source organism: Sequoiadendron giganteum (assembly GCA_007115665.2). NCBI lineage: Eukaryota > Viridiplantae > Streptophyta > Pinopsida > Cupressales > Cupressaceae > Sequoiadendron > Sequoiadendron giganteum. The sequence goes on along the minus strand of CM021110.1, from coordinate 361,643,265 downwards.
CCCATCCCTCTCAAACCAGATGCAAAGCCATTTCGACAATGGCAATGCCCTGTCAATGCTTTGCTGGAACCAATAATATACAAAGAAGTACAAAAGTTGTTGTTGGCAAGGATTATTTTTCCGGTTAGACATTCCACGTGGGTGGCGAATTTGGTTCCTATTAGAAAGAAAAATGGGGAAATCAGATTATGTGTTGACTTTCGCAACCTGAACTGAGCCTTAGAAAAGAATAACTATCCTGTACCTTCATTAGATGAGGTGTTGCAGATAGTAAACGACTCTCATATGATGTCCTTCCTGGATGGATATTCAGGGTACAATCAAGTCATGGTATAGTATGAAGATCGACACAAAATGGAATTCACCACCAAATGGGGAACCTTCACTTATAGATGAATGTTGTTCGGACTAATCAATGATGGTGCTACTTTCTAGTGCGCCATGGATATTGCTTTCAAGGACCTAATCGGAAAGTGCATAATCATCTACATGGATGATTTGATAGTGTTCTCAAATCAATGGGGTAATCATGTTGCTAACTTATGCAAGGTCTTTTAGAGATGCCGCGAATTCGGGGTTTCCCTTAATCCGAAGAAGTGTATCTTTGGTGTCATTGAAGGGAAGCTTCTTGGACATGTAATTTTAGAGAGGGGAATTTTTATCGACCCCGAGCATATCCAATCAATCATGAAGATTCAGCTGCCAGGTAGCAAAAAGGAATTAAAATCTTTTTTCAGAAAGATCAACTTTGTCCGCAAGTTTATCACAGGCTTCACGGAAATCGTCAAACCACTCAATGCTATGCTAAAATAGGACACCAAGGTCGAGTGGACCCCAGAAGCAAAGCAATCTTTTGGGGAAATTAAGAAGGCAATTAATGATGCCCCTATGCTAGTCAGCCCCAACTACCTGAAGCCCTTCTACATCTACTCATTCACTTCAGATCATTCGTGTGCCAATATCTTGACACAGAAGGATGACGAAGGGAGCGAACATCTGATCGCCTTCATTAGTACCCCTTTGAAATATGTTGAACTACACTATCACAACATTGAAAAACAAGCCTATGCCCTTGTTAAGGGGGTCAATAAGTTCAGGAATTATATCTTGCACAACAAAGTGTTTGCTATAGTTCCTGACCCCATGGTGAAGACATTGCTTATGCAGAATGAGATAGGAGAGCGAAGGGAAAAACGGATTACATTACTACAGGAGTACGATATGGAAATCCAGCCAATGAGGCTGGTGAGAGGGTAGGCACTTGCCAAAATGATGGTAGGAGAGGTTATTGATGCTGGGCTCAAACTCACAGTGCAACAGTACCAGCTAGAAGATGTCTCTCTAGGGGAATGGTACGATTCAACATAGTGTATTATCTATTGAATCATAAATGTCCACCTCATCTACAGGGAGTCCAAAGGTGATCCCTTAGATTGAAAAGTAGTAGTTACATGGTGCAAGGCACCATATTGTACAAAAGAAACCATGAAGGTATCTACTTGATATGCCTTGGTAAGGAAGAAATTGATCATGTTCTCGGGGAGTTCCATGACAAGTTCAAGACTGGTCATGGTTCTGGTCTATCAACTGCGCATCAAATATTAAGTGTTGGGTACTATTGGCCCACAGTTTTCAAGGATTCTCACTATCATGTCCATACCTTCCATGTATGTCGGATCACTGTCACCCGAGAAAGGAATGTTGTTGTCCCGTTGTAACCTGTTTGGGAGGTAAGGTCGTTCACGCAGTGGGGTCTCGAATTCATTGGTCCAGTAAACCCTCCATCATCTGCTGGACACAGGTACATTCTGATTGCTTCTGATTACTATACTAGGTGGACATAAGCAATCGCTTGTAGGCAATGCACAACTAAAGTAGTAAATAATTTTTTGGAATGTTTTATTTTAAATCGCTTTGGTTGTCCTTATGCACTAGTATGTGATAATGGTCTTGCATTTGCTTCGTTAAAATTCACAGGTTGGGCCTTTGATTATGGTATCGCCCTTAAGTTTTCCTCCAATTATTATCTTCAAGGCAATGGTCTTGCTGATTCAACCAACAAGAACTTGATCACTTTGATCAAGAAGTTACTAGATAGGAATCCCAAAGACTAGCATACCCAACTTCATTTCATCCTTTTGGTAGATTGTACCCATCACAAGGTTGTCCTTGGAGATTCCCCGTACCATCTCATTTATGGCTTGGAGCCCATTTTCCCCATACATTTGAAAATCCCTACCCTCCAGTTCATCAATGATTTTTATGAAGGGGGAGACCGCAAAGAAGCTTGCCTCGCCAAGCTGCTACACCTAGAAGAAGTACGAGATCGTGCAATAGAAATTTTTTCCAAACATCAAGGCATAGTCTAAAGATGGTACAACCACCGAGCCAAAATTAAGGCCTTTCGCATTTTTGATCTGGTCCTTTATTGGGACATGGCCCACGAAAAGAAAGGGGGACATAACAAATTCAACAAGCTTTGGCTTGGCCCCTTTCAAATTGCTGAAATCCTTGGAGATAATGCTTTTCATTTAAAGACTTTGACTGGTGAAGATGTCTCGTTGCCTATCAACGGGAAGCAACTTAAGCATTACTTCCAGGCCTGAGGTCTTCTAGATTTGTTTGTGTAAATGCCTGTACATAGGTTAGGGTAGGTTTCCTTGCTTTTTCCTTTTATTTTTTCTATTTTGCGTGTTTCCCGGTTGTTCTTGTTTTGACCTTGAAAGAGTCTTCGCGTTCTACTGCGGTGGTCGTGCTTGGCTTGATAAACAGTTTAACCTACTATCCACTCTTGCGTTGTTCTCTAGATAAGCCTTCATTCCCTATTACTAACCTCTGAGAGCCCCTAAGCATTGGTTTTCAACTTTCGAACTCTGAACTAACCTAGGATGGTGTCCTGCTTGAATTTCTCGCGTCTATCATGGAACACACAAAAACACATGTTAAAATTTCCAAAGAATGGTATGGTGATTACTGAGAAGGCTGGATAAGTGAAAAATCTAAAGTCTTCTCTAGTGACCACTGTGGTTCCCAAGCTCATAGTGAGCTTCGTTGCTTACACGGTTGAGCACAAAGAAAAACAAAAGTACTGAAAAAAAAATGAAATGAAATGAATAGATAAAGTAAAGACAACAACCGTTTGGGTGTGCAAATATATCTACTAGGGCTATGGATTCCTAGCTGGTAGTAGAGCTATGTTCCTGAGGATCACAACGACAACTCTGTTGGGGCTATGGACACCTGACTGGAAGCGGAGCAATGTCCAGGTTACTTTTGGGGTTAGGTGAACTACATAGCTTGTCCTTCCTGATTAGTGGTTTCCCGTGCTATCTTTGAGGAAAGGAAATGAACTCACCAAGCAAACACCTCCATGATGATGTTGCGGTGTGATTCAATTTCGCCATCCTTAACTTGCTCTTAGTTCAACTTTAAAAATCAGCTTTGGTGTGTGAAACTAGAGATCATGGGTTCAAAATGAATATTTATCTTCAGAATGCCGAGAGCATTCTCCCAGCGAAGTCGCCATTTATTGTGCCTCTTGCACACATGCCTCGTTCGGAATGGGGACCCTCTTTTTCCTTTTGGCTTGCTAGGTCCTTTTTCCTTCACCTCATTTTGTGTGCCCTATTTTGACGTCCTTGATGGTCAACATGTTCTCAAAAGTCCCATTTTAGGGTTGACCTAATTTTTCTCCTTTGAAAATTGCTAAATCCAAAACCCTTGCAGGTTTTCTTTGTCAAATTGACTTTCTGGCATTCGTCGCACCTTTCGGGCCCAGACCCTCAGGTTTTCCCTCTCGAGTTTCCCTTTGCAGGTTTCCATTTCAGCTTTGTCATTCTCCGTGTCTTGCGTTTGACGTCCTCCCAGACTCTAGACCCTGGTGCTTTCCTGGACGATCTGAATCACTTGTAAACTTAGCAGTTGTGAACTTTCATCTTTCCGGCCCTCAAACCCCGGCTCTCAGAGTTCCCTCCTCAAGCCGCTATTTCGAATGGCCGTCGAGCTTCATCTTTCCAGTCTCTGGACTCCAGAGTTCATTTCATCATTTGGGTTTCACTTTGCAAAATGTTTCAATTGGCTATCGCTAGATGTCTTTCCAGCCGCTAGACCCCGGACCTCCCGCCGTCGCTCATAAAATTTGAATCCACCTACCTGACTTGCCATCATACCAAGCATTTATTGATGTATTAATGGCATTGGGGGCTATTTAAACAAGTTTTGACTTGTCATTTTCACATGACAGGAAGTAATTTGAAGCACTCTCCGACCCCAACATCCTCTGCCTCTGCGCCCAAGATCCAGCTTCGTCGTTCCTCACGAATTCGACATCAAACTTCTTCGGGGATTCATGGTAGGTTCACTGCTCGCCTACCCTTTCCTTATTCTCGCAACCAGGGGTTGAAAACTAAGTGGAATCCAAAAATGAATTTGAAAATTGGTAGGATAGTGCTTTGACCTAAAAAACCCACAAATTAGAAAATTGAAAATCATGAGATTGGTGGCTAAAAATCGAAACCAGAATCTGACCTCCCCATCGCTATTCTCTAGAGAAAGCAACCTCCTCTTTCGGGCCCAGACCTCTGCGTGGCTGTGCGAAAAGTTAAAAACTTAGGGAAAAATGATAGGCGGCCAAACTCACCTCATGTCATGGCCTCCAGACCTCCCCTCCCGGGTTTCGGTTGTGCTTCTGCTATTCCAAACGACTTTCCTCCCAAGTCCTTCCAAACCTCAAACCATGAATGCGTGAAGTCCATCACAAACTGTTAACAAAATCAAACTACGAATTTGTCCTCAGACTCCGACCGGTAGACTTTCGTCCCCGCACCACTGTCCCTGTTTTGCCATTTCAAACAGCTGCCACTGAACGTCTTTCCAGCTCCCCAGCTCCGATTTCCCTCTTGCTCTATAGAATTTGAACAGGGAAAACTCAAACGTCCAAAGCTTACCAGGACCTCGACCTTTGGAATTCCGTCTATGGAATTCCGTTTTTCTTTCACCGTCCTGAACAACCAAACCTATCCGTCTTTCTAGACACTGGACCTCAACCCTCCATCCACCGCTAGGTTTTTTGCTAACTGTTAAATCTGCCTCAGGTATAACCTTTCAGAATTTTGTCCACGTTTCACCATTTCACATGGCTATCCCATAGTAGCTTCCCGACCTCGGCGGCCCAGACTCCGGAACCCAACTCCTAGAATGTTGTTTTCCTTGTGCTGTTTCAAATAGCCAACCCTAGATGGCTTTCCTACAGACGAAGCCTGAATGCTAGAATGATGGCTCAAATGGCCTCCAAATCAAAAATGGACTTCGACCCACTTTCTAAAAATGGACCTTCTTTCACACCAATCCTTTGTTGAACAAATCAAGGATCGGGAAAAGTCATCGAGAATGACTTGCCTCATTTTCCCTCTCAAATGACATTTTGCCAAAGGAAATATGACCCTTGGGGCCCGGGTTACCTGTTTGACTTCCAATGGTATTATTATCAAATGTTAGGATTTTGTTAAATGAATGTTGTGGATCTAACCTTGATTTGCAGGGATTTGTTCGAGGCCGCGTTCTCATGTTAATGTTGCTAACTCCCGTCTCTCTATGAAAGATTTATGGAAGTTGGTACAGAGGCCTCTGGGATGGCCAAGGACAAAGGGAAAATAACCACCAAAGCCCCTCGAGGCAAAGAAGATAAGGACCAAATGAAATATCAATTCCAAGGGGCACCCTTGCAATCTAGAGTCACAACCAGTTAGAAGAACATCACAGACACCAATATCGGGCAAGTCGATATTGATGAGTTTACATGAAGGGTCAGGATAGACCAAAAGATATACAATGCAAAGTTGATCAAAAGAAGCAAACTTGCCAAAGTTGTAGGTTTCCTGCCCGCCTTGGTGGCCCCCGAGCTGGTAATGGCATGCCGAGAGGCATACCAACCTGAAAAAAAGAACCATCGTGGACAGAGATGGCAACGTCCTAGCTGACATGTCCCCTCTCAGGGTAACTCAAACCTTCGAAAGCATGCAGGGCCCAACCATAGAGGAGTGAAAAGGATTATGGGATTAGGATCCTATAAATTGCAAGAAACTAATAAACCAATATTGGTTGAAAGATAGGCAGGCCAGTGCTGGCAAAGTCCCTCAAGAGCTCTACCACAATGATTTCTTTGAGGACTATCACGACTTGGTCACCCTACTAAGCAGAGTAATGGGCCTTCCTACTGCAGCCTTCTTCTAGGAATGGATGTTGTATTTTGTTGAACAAATTCTTCGTGGGGATGATGCTGCATTCTATTGCAGGGAAATAATCAACAATTTATTTCATGACCAATTTGTCACTATGAGGAAGACCTCCAAATTGTTCATGATATCATACCTGGTCTATTCACTTTCCGATCAATGGAATTATAATGGATTGACTGCATTGCCCAATGAGGCATCGGGAAGGGAGCTTAAACCCTATGACAAATACCCGCAGCTATAGTACAAGAATTTTAAGAGGGACTATTGTAGGGTGAACGATGCTTTTACTGACTACATCATTCGATCACTTGGGCGTGATTTTGAGAGAAGAGTATCTCACAGTGCTAGGGCTCTTCTCAAGCACTATGCCTTCCTATTCATACAATTCCCCAAGTTCACCTACATTTGTGCCCAAGGATTCAGAGAAAGGCCGAATAAGCTGTCCCGGTACCCTAATGACCAGATCATACTACTGGAACTAACTTGGCAGTTGAGGTATATACACCATATTCTGAGCAGTAAACATTTGGTAGGGACCCCCTATCCCCTCAGACTTGGCCAGGGGCTATATCAAATTCATACTTCCCAATGCGCTGGTAACTCGAAGAAGGATTTGATCGAATATCACTTTAGACAGCATACAACCAGGCCGTGGGTGGACCCATATGGTCATATCAGAAAGGCACTTGGACCAGAGTATGCCCACCTCCACCACATTGAGGAATTTTGGGCTAATTACAAGAATAACTTTGAAGTGCAGATACGACATTATATGCGTATGACGATGTACTTTGTGAAAAGGGTAAACTTGTGTCCGGTGCCAAATCAACTTGAAGAAGATGAGAGCACAGTGATTGACTCGAGGTATAGCTCCATTACAAATTTTCCACTATCTTTAATCGATTGGGATGAGTAGGAGGTTGATGACCTCAAAATTCTCACCAACCCCATTGAGGCTCAAACAAAGGCATGGATTGACGGGCAGGTCACTCGACTAAAGCAACAAGTTGTCGCCTTGACATTCAAGGGGCTCAAAAATGATCCAAGTGGTTCTAATGGTGAGATGGTTGCCACTACAACTGGAGAAACATCCAAATCCCCACCATCTTTCAAGTCAAGAAAGAGAAAGGAGGTTGATGAGCAACAACCTAACCCAAAAGTTTACGCCAGAAAAGCCTCGAAGGGTGAGCCTCCTAAGAAGCATAAAAGAACGGGCAGCATCATGGAGATGCATGTAATACCTGAAGATCTAGGCCATGAGGGCGAGGAGATAGAGACTGACCCACCAAGGTCTCCACCCGCTTCATCTACCATTGTAACTACTACAACCGCTTCTACTATTGCCACCATCCCACCCACTTCACTTGCAATAGTTGCTTCCTCTCTGCCTACGGTGGACGTTTCTATCCACCTCGCTTCCACTTCTCCGATCGTGCAGGTCATATTGGTGGATTTATACTCTACCACAACCTTGCCAATCTCATCATCCTCCATGTATCCTTCTCTTCCACGTGCTTCATCTATTGTCACAATGCCTAGCCTCACTCTCCCGGAGTCCTTTGTCAAGTAAATGTAAAATCTGCCATCTAAACTTTTGGGAATGCTTTCAAATCAAATGGTGCAAGCTGACATCGCCCAAGCAATGGTTAATGCCCCAACTCTCCCTTCTCTTACAAAACCACCTATAATGGAAGCTACTATGCAAATCTCAGATGAGCTCGAGCAACGACAACTGGAAGCAGCCGAGAGGCTGAAAGATGAGGAGTTTGAATATCATGAGCATCCTATATACGAACATCGGGTGATCGATGAGGTGGCCTATGAATCTTCCAGTGAGGACAACGAGGATCAAGGAATGAACATAATCCAAGAAACAGCTGATCCAGAGCTCGACGCAAAGTGGAACAAGAAGCTCAAAGAGATCGAGGACAAAGTGGCTGAAGGACAACCTACAACAGAAATAATTTCTACTTTGAGGACTGAAGGTAGTAGATCTCCTATGGAGGGACATGATCAAATCCCAGAGCATGATGAAGAAACGTCCTTTTACAAAGATGAAAAAGAGGATAGGCCTGAGGAAGGTGGGCATGGCCAAGAAAAAGAAGAAAAGGGTCCTGAAAGTGAAGACCACTCTGGCAAGCAGCTGCTCACTAAATTTCCTACCAAACTTATAATGCTCATGCAAGATTCCGATGAGGAGAAGTAAGATGCAAGAACTAAGCAAGAGGCCCTTGATGTCAAATCCATTGAACTTAGGGTGGAGGACAACAAATATCAACATGAATCACCCAAGGAAGGACCCCGGATGCCCAACTGGCTAGAAAGGTAGCTGGAAAAGAGAGAACTCCTGCCCTAAAGGATCCAAAAGCAAGATTGGAAGCAATACTGGCTAGAGCTCAGATTAGTACCAAGAAGGAGAAGAAGCCAAGAATCAGATCAAAGATAATGATGGATACCTCTCGATCCAAGGCAGTGCAAATAGCTATGCCAGTGGTTGGAGAACAAGGAATAAGCTATAACGTCTCCACTATTGACTTGGGAGTGGCCACCAGGGAACATAAGGTCGACCACCTCCGGGAATCATTTGCCACAATGGTGCACCTTATCTAGCAGGATAAGGTTTTAAAGGAAGAGCTCAAAGCATAGGTGGCTGATCTGATGACCTACATTCAATAATGGTCATCTCCAGATGAACAGCCTACCACATTATCGGCCCCACCATAGTTGTTGTCCAGGAATAGATCAACAAGCTGGAAAGAAGGGGGAACTTGGATAAGACAACGGAAAATTGGTTTCGATAGGTCTTAGACATTGGGACTACGGGCATCAATTTGGCTATCCAAACAACAAACAAGTTCCTAGAAGTACAATCATCTCTTGAAGGCACGAGCCAAATCTGCGAGGAGTTCCCAAAGAAGTATATGGCTGCCTACCTAGAAATCGAGGTTATCCTCGCACTGCCAAGTGAGGTATGGGAAAAGGACCTCGCCTTCAAAGACGATGACCATTGGTTGATGGATGTATGGAAGCAGGACTTCGATCACTGAAAGGGGAGCTTGGAACAGATCCTAGAATGAGTAATTATGGATATTGAATGGGCCAAAGAGGCCAGAGGAGATTGTGCTAAATATCTCAAGCTGATGACAAGGTACAAGATAACTTCTATTAAGATCAATCCAAAAAGCATAAAGCCTCACTTTTGAAGGAGGACGGAGAAGGGAATGTCAGTCGAAGTCACCAGAGATTTTATGAGCTTTGCTGCTTGAGCTTTCACCCAGTGTGAGCTTTTCAAGGACAACGCTGCCAAGTATGATGAAGACTGGGAAAATCTCGTTAACAATTTCAAGGAATGGAGTTACCAAGTGTTAAGATCTGACATCATTGAGGTCGACAAGCTGTGACCGATGATCTTGAGATTCATGGATTATGCGGCTTTGAAGAAGCAAGAAGGCAACCCTATCATTGATGAAGAATTTCTAAAAGAATAGCTGTAGCAAAGAGAAATCAGAAAAAAGACAAAATGCTACAGTGCTGCCACTAGAAGACAAAACAAGGAAAAGATAAAAGATGTTTTTAAAATATAATATATTTAGGGGTAGGTGAGATCCTGTTGTAAATTGAATCTTGGCCACACAATAGAATTGAATCTTGGCCACTCATTTCACTTTTTGGAAACTATAAATAGGGATCTCCTCTCATTTTGAGAGAGTTGAGTTGTTGTAAAGACATGTTGCAGAAATTGCAATAGAAATATAGTTCTTTTGGTGTATTATGGATTTCTTCACATGTTTCATGATTCTTCTTCCATAAGTTAAGATTCTAGTTTAAGTTACTTTGCTATTCTTACTTCCTTTTAGTTGTCCTTGGTAGATTTAGTAATATTGTGTTTGGTTGTGAAGATTCATGTTGTGTGTATGATTTTCTTGTCCATACTTTTAGTGATTTGTTGTTGGTAAGTGACTGTGCAGAGTTAGTTTGGACTATGATTTTATAGCTTCTCTTTAAACTTTATCTTTATTCACATCTATATGGTGAATGAATGATGAAATATCTGCAGTCCTTAGAAGATAGCATAGATTTCATGGCATTGTGAAATTTCTGATTAAGTGAAATTCTATTTTAAGGAAATTGTCCATAGCAAGAACCTCCATGATCACTATTCATCGGTAGTTGCAAGTCCAGGAACCTTCTCTCTTCCCTGCCCTTTTCCTTTTTCTTTAAGAGATAACCTATGCTAAGGTTCATTGGCCATTGTAAAGCCAAATTTAGTGATAAGATGGAGTTCAAGATTGTTGTTTGAAACTATAGCAAAAGTGCAATAATTTCTTATCCAAAGAACTCTATTCGCAGATCCGATTCTCCTTTAGCTTTGAATCACATAAGACCGCCTTGTGATTCTAGAAAATCACATCATATATCAACTAATATATTCCAAGCATCATCATGACCTGACATCTGAGAGACCTTGGGATAGTGTTATGCAATTTGATTGTGGAAGATTGTCTTTCAAGAGAGGTAATGCACCTACGTGTTACCTATGTTGAGAAGTGCATAAAAACACCATCAACAGGTTCTTATTATTTGCTTGCCTCTATTGGTGGATGAGAAAATGGTTGAAGCGCTTTACCACCAAACCACGAAGCTTATGCTTCCCCAGTATTCTTTTGACTTGAAGAATGCCCGACCCTCCATGAAAATTTTATCAAGAGAAGAACCTACAAGGTGGAATCTAGTGTGTTCCCAAAATCAACATAAAATTTCTATCTGTATGTTAGAAAAGAAAGTGCAAGATCTATGCTAGGAATGGTAGAGAGTGAAATCATATAGTTCATTCATACATACATAATGAACATTATTGCTTGGCCAAGCATAAAAGTGTGTTGCAACAACAAAAAACAATAGGTTCTAGTAAATAAAACCTATACTCTCTGACTCCATTTCAACACCTGTCCCAGAAGGTAACTTTATACTAAAAAACTATCTACCATCTAGCAGCAATTGCCCATAGATGATCTAGTCAACTAAGGTATCACTATTCTATTCCAATAATCAAAATGTAAAGTAAGCTCAATTTGAATTTTTTTTTATGATTCACAAAGTAATTCATCATTCAGTCAGATCTTTCTTATGACTAATTTCTATTTATCATCTCAAGAATTTTTCCATTTAAAATAAAAGTACTAAAAGAAAAACTAAAGAAGGGATGTCACAAGTATGTGTATGTACATAGACAAAGTCTATGTGCATACACATATATGTAACTACTAATGTTTGACTTTGTGCATGCATTCTGAAAAATTAACTGATTCAGATTGCGAATTTAGACAGTATTATATTTGACCTTTCATTTTCAAGTGAACAATACAAGTTTTATAGTTTCCTACATACCATTTGAGCATACATTTAGTGTTTCTTACTAAATAGTTGCAAAACTAACTATTTGTTTATGTACATTCTTGGCTTAAAAAAAATAAATATTATTCCTACTATTCAGTTATAAGCAAGTTTCTCACATATGCACATTTATCATTTAAACATTTATAAATCAGACAGAGTTGTAATGTAATAGAACATTCATATTCTCTTTTCTACACTTCAGTTTTATGAAAAATCCATAGTCTCATTGCTCTATTATAGATATCTAGTTGTTATTATAAGAAATGAACACTTTTACAAGCATATGATTCACTAATAATTAGAAGAAATAGTATGATTCTTTCACATTGTACATAAAACATTAAAGTAAAAATCTTCCCTGTAACATACATAAGGACAATATGACAATATTTAGAAATCCCAAAAAGCTATAACATCAAGCTATGGTTAATCTGAGTTAACCATCTCCTAGTGAACAAGATTATCATATTTATATTTAAGATTTTTCCTACGTAATTTACTATCTTATTGCCATGCATGCAAGGATATCCTACATGTTGACCTTGAATTCATTTAACATGGTTTTCATTCCACCATCCTTGTTGAATAAGGTCGACTTCATAGAAAAGAAAACCTACATTCATTCAAGGCTTAAAAACAATAAACACAACCCTTCCCATTTGCTATTATAATCCCATTTTAATATCAGGGTTGAATATAAATTACAAGAAAATATAATATTCAGAGCAGTCTCTTATTTCCCCTATATTCTAGTCGATCCCATATAAAGTATAATAGGAATCACTTATATTGTCATAAAATTTATTTTTGATAGCCCTACAAACTCAACATTTATAAATAACAAGAGTTTAAAACAAGCTCTTGAAGAGTTTAAGACAAGCTCTTGAAGAATTACGAGCCTCAGCTAGCCACTAGGGTGGTGAATAGTCATAAGAAATAAATTCATAGGGTTACAAACCCTCTTCTAAGGGAATCCTAAATTGATCCCAATCATTGTTTAATCACGGTGAGTTACAATAAAAGGGTGTAAAAATATGATAGCCATTGTATGGCATGCTCATGTGAGCGGCCTCAAGGGAGAATTGCTTGAGCTTATCATTCTATGGTTCAACTTAGCTCAAAGAGCTAACCGCATGGCTTCCTAAAATAAATATCTCATACATATAATAAAAAACAAGTGACCCATAAAGGTCAAAACCATGCCATTCAGCCCAATGGCATGGCTGTATCAAATGTACTCACAGGAGAATGAAAAAAATTGATATACAAAATGATATTGCTATCATTTGATAATAAAAAGGAAAGAATAGGGATGAAAATAAGTAAATATATTTCTTTCATGATTTGGATCACCTCAATATCGAATCGAGTAAGCTATCCCTTGGATTTTTCCTTCGATGTCCTCTTCTTTTTCCTTCCTATGACCCACATTTCCTTGTGTTCTCTTCACCACATTGCTCATGTGTTGTTCAAAAATGGAAAAAAAAGCCTATCTTTTTGCATGCCCAAGGTGGGGGAGTTATGGCCTTGCTCCCAACCAATACACAATTCAAATATTTCCATTAAATTCATGGCAGGCCTTACTTCCATCATTGTATTTGTTTTAATTATCAACCCAATATTAGTATGCTATCGGTTATCATTTCAATTCCACACATATACATTTGAATATGTATTCGAATATATATATTAATTTTTTTGTGTTTATTTAAATGATTCCATTCTCATTTACCATACTTTCTACATTTGCATATACACACATATATATTCATTTATATATATATATGTATGTATTCAAATCTTATGTACATAAATGTATATATGTATATGTATATATATACATATTTACTTCCATGCATAATTGTTTTTTATGGCTTATAGGTTCCATACAATATTACTTTCAATAGGGAACTTAAATTTAAATTTGAACATCTCTCTCTATATATAAAGAAATTTTATATTGTTTCTTAAAACACAAAATTTTAAATGGACAATTTTTTATATCTACAAGCCATATATTTTCAAACACGAAAATAGTTCAAGTTAGGAAATTCTCATTCTCTAATATATGCAATTTGATTTAAATGCAAGTCATCATGCCCTTATGTGGTGTGTGCACCCAGATTCCAACTCACCATTTGATCCGGCTAAACAATCCTACTTCAACCATGTTCTCATCCTTCACCCTATCACCTTGCTACTACACACTCACAAATTGATCAGTAACGTTCAATTCTTGATGACATATAAAAAGATAGTTTTCAAAGTTTCATAAAGTCAACATTAGTCAACTCCTCATATTCAACATGTAAATATTCCAGAAGCTCCATTTAATATTATTTAATTCAATTTCATCAATAATTCAATTTTTTGTATTTAAATAAATATGTAATAAAATTGGGTTATGACATCCTTCCCCTCTTGAAAGAGACATTGCCTCGATGTCTAGTAAGTCAAAATGAATGACATCATAACACTTTTGATCATTTATGTCTATTTCAACATCACATGAAATAATGTCTCTTTCAATAGCACTTGAAGTGTATGTCTATTTGAAAATCACATAAAATATATGTCTATTTCAACATCACATGAAATATATGTTTTTTTCAACATCCCATAAAATATATGTCTATTTCAGTATCACATGTAATATATATCTATTTCAACATCATTTCAAAATATATGTCTATTTCAACATCACATGTAATATATGTCTATTTCAACATCAAAATTTTAAAGCATGAAATATCATATCTCAAACTAAAAATAAATATCAAACAAAATTATTGAGTTTTTCTTTCAAGAAAGTAGATGTGGAAAGGAGCATTCTATTTCTTCTAAATCCTCCCAAGTAGCACTGTCCTAAGAATATTGATCCCATTGGACCTTAAATTGAGCGATATCTCTTCTCCACAACTTAATGTTGTTTCTATCCAAGATACTAATGGGCTCCACTAGCACCACTCTTGGATCTTGTACCTACAATGATTGCCAACCGAGTACATGAGTCACATCAAGATGATATGGCTTAAGTAAAGAAACATGAAACACATTATGAAGTCAACCTAGAGCAGGTGGTAGAGCTAGTCTATAGGAAACTGGGTTAATCACTTCTAGGACTTCAAATAGTCTCACATATCTTGAGGACAACTTGGAAGACTTTCCAAAAGAAATAGAGCTTTTATGAGGTTTAATTCTCAAGAAAACCTTCTCCCCTATTGCAAACTGTCTAAGATTCTAGTTCTTGTCAGCATAACTCTTTTTTTTGTTTGTCGCCTCTTTCAATCTAAGTTCTTAATGACCCACATTCGCTCTTCCATTTCCTTAAGAATTTTTGGTCCTACTATGATCATGTCCTCCTATTTATCCCAACTGATGGGGATATGACACTTTCACCCATACAAAGCCTCAAATGGTGCCATTTTTAAGGATGTATGATAAGAGTTATTGAAATAAAAATCTACCAAAGGTAAATATTCTTCCCACCTAGACCGTTGGTCCATACAATACACTCAAAAGAGGTCTTCGACTACCTGGTTCACCCTCTCTATCTGCTCGTCAGTCTGAGGATGATAAGTTGAGATAAAATTAAGTTATGTCCCCAATGCTGCATTCAAGGTCATCCAAAACCTCGTGGTCATCCATGTGTCCCTATCAGAAATGATAGTCTTTGGCACTCCATGCAAATGGAAGATCTCCTAAAAAAAATTCTTTACTACGGTCAACAATCCATCCTTAAGGTTTCCTAGGATAAAATGTGCAACCTTAGTTAACTTATCAATCACAACCAAGATGACATCATCTTATTCTTGCTCAATGAAAACCCTTGTACAAAATCCATACTGATCACCTGTAATTTATACTCAGGTATGTCATGGTGATACAATAACCCAACTAGGTGTGCATGCTCAGCCTTGAATTTTTGGCACTCCAAACATTTGGCTACGTACTCCACTACATCCTTCTTGAGTTTAGGAAAAAAATAGAGTCTTCAACTCCGCGATCATCTTAGATACACTAGGGTCTCCTGAATAAGGTGCATTATGAACTTCTTCCAAAACTAGCTTTCCTATTTCTCTAGAGTTTGGAATATATGTTCTCCTCTGGTACCTCAAAATACCATCCAATTCGATCTCATACCCATCAAACTAATCATCTAAAGGATTTTTTGCTAGGACATTCTTCACTCTTTCATAGTGATTATCCCAGGCATTTTTTGATTTACTTTTTGCCTCAAATTAAACCTTGTTGAGATCATGACTATCATATGCCTTCATCTACTAAGAGAATTAGTCACTTTGTTCTCTTTTGCTTTTATGTATTTAATTCAAAATTCATACTTTCTAAGGAATTATAGCCACCTTCTCTATCGTACATTAAGGTTTGGCTAGGTAAATATGTATCTCAACCCCAAGTGGTATGTATTGAGTTCAAATGGATTCCCTAAAAGGTAATGCCTCCACATATGTAAGGCATGAACTATGGCTACCAATTCCAATTCATGGGGCACATAGTTCTCTTCGTGATGCTTGAGCTTTCTTAATTCATATGCAACCACATGTTCTTGCATTAATATTGTTCCCAATCGCTCTCGGGAGGCATCTATGATTACTGTAAATCTCCTGCTAGGATCGAGATAGATAGCACTGGCATTGTTGTGAGCCTCTTCTTCAGGAATTGGAATTCCTTCTCGCATTTCTCGATCCATTGAAATGAACCATCTTCCTTTCCTTTGGAGTATGGTAATAGGAGATGCAATCTGGGAGAACCCTTGCATAAACATCCTATAGTATCCTATGAGGCCCATAAAGCTACATTCTTCTAACACATTCTGAGACGCTGGCCATTCCATGATTGCCTTAATCTTTTCGATGTCTATGGAAACTCCTTCTGTTGAAATGATATGGCGCAAAATAGTGCACTCTATCCTAATATAATGAACACTTGGATAGATTCCCAAAGAGTTTCCTTTCTCTTAGTCATTGTACAACTATCCTCAAATGTTTGACATGCTCTTTGATAGTATTTGAGTAGACTAAAATTTCATCAATAAAGATAAAAAAAAATCATCCAAGTAGTATTTGAATACACTATTCATAAGGTTCATAAAGGTTGCTAGTGCATTAGTTAAACCAAAAGGCACCACTGTAAACTCGTAATGTCCATATCGATTTTTGAATGCATTCTTTGGAATATCTTCTTCCTTAATCCTCAATTGATGGTACCCTGATTTGAGATCTATCTTGGAGAACACCATTGCTCCCTTTATTTGATCAAACAATTCATCAATCCTCGTAATGGGATATGAGTTCTTGATGGAAACCTTTTTCAACATCTGATAATCTATGCACAAATGCAAGGTCCCATCCTTCTTTTTCACAAGATAACTACCACTCCCCAAGGAGACACACTTTTTCTTATGAGTCCCTTGTCCAATAATTCCATTAGATGGGCCTTCAACTCATATAGTTTTGTAGTGGTCATTCGATAAGGTGCCTTGGATTGAGGCTCAACTCCTGGAACTTGGTCGATAGAAAAATCGAATTCTCGCTTTAGAGGAAATTTTGTAAGTTCTTCAAGGAATACATCCCGGAACTACTTGAGAATAGGATAATCATATAAATATGGCTCCTTGTTGTTTGGATTACTGACATTCACTGCGTAAATTTCACACCCCTTTTGACGATCCTTCTTAAGCTACATTGCAGAAATCTATCTAAGCTTTAAGGGTCTCTGTATTCCAAAAACCTCCACTAGGTTTCCATAATCATCCACACTATTTACCACCTTATCCTCATAGTTAACTAAAGCTTTATGCTCAAATAACCAATTTATTCCTAAAATCACATCATATGAGCCTAATGGTTCCACATACAAGTTGACCTGAGTTTGAACATTTGGAAGCTCTAACTTACTACAAAAGAGACATGTATCTACCCTTCACTCTGCTCAATTACCGTACTAGACTGTCCATGATTTTTCTATGTACCCAGGTCTAATGGGTATCTTAGATATAATTCTAGGATCTACAAAACATTCAGTAGCTCTAGTTGAGAAATTTTTATCATAGAGCTTACCTATTAGCTGAATTAGCGAAGCCTGGTATTCTTCCTATCTATTGTCCATAGGAGTGTGGATCTAGTGAGTTTGTTGGTAGCTTCCTTCCCTTCAGGGCTTCAACTATTGAGGAAAATTTGAGGCATAATGATCACCCCCACAAGTATAGAATCCATCTCCAGGTCCTTTATGCCCTCTAGGCTTGTCCTCTTTAAATCCCTTCTACTTTTGGTCATCCTTACCTTTGCCTTTATTTTATTTCTTGTTATTTCCACCATTACCATCTTCACCCTTGTATTGTGATTCACTTTCCCTCTTGAGGTTACGAATCTGATGTATTTTGTCTCCCTTATGAAATTTATTCTTCCCATAATGAGACTTAGAACTTGAATCACTGCGAATATTTGACAACTGTTGTAGGTTCTATTCTTGTTTGGTGGCTTTCTAAAAGACTTCATTCATGGTCTGAGGCTCGTGCATGTCCACCGTAGCTCCTATGTGGGGTCTGAGTCCCATTATGAATTTCCAAATATGGAACCTTTCATCCCCCTGATATTGAGGTACATAATTCAATAAGTTTGTGAACTTTTCCCAATATTGAATCACAATCATATTTCCCTAGGTCAAGTTTATAAAATTCCATCACTTTCTTGTCAAAGAAAATCTATGCTAGCCATTTTTTCTTGAAATCTTGGAGGAAGAGTCCCCAAGTGATCTCAGAGGCTGTAGGTTTTGTTCCATCTTCTCATTATCCCAACATGTCACTGCTTCATGTGAGAGATACTACGTAGCTCATGCCACCTTGGTTTGTTTAGAAATATTATGGATCCCAAAGTAATTTTCCATCTCTTTAATCGAAGATTCAACTCTGGTTCTGATGGCCTTACCATCGAACATGGGAAATGCTACTCATTTGAGGTCTTTTCCAAGTTCCTCCTCAATTTTCCCTTGTGGACCTGTCCCTACACCCTCGTTTCCTTGATTTCATTTTGCATTCATGTGGTCCTAGTCCTCACATGCCACTTGGACTTCTTTCTCAATAAGATCCATGCGAGACTCTTGTCAATTTAGAAGCTCTAGAATTTTCTCTAGTCTCTTATTTGGTTTGTTATCGGAACCACTACCACCCCCATCTTGCCTGGTGGTCACCATGATGTCTCACACTTATCCTACATCACAATCACATTTATCGCATCTCAACACAAGGTTCTACAAATAAATTTTCTTTACTAAATCACATAATTTTCATATGCATACACTCTTCAGCATAGAATACATACACATTCATGCATCATACACATCTCAGAGTCTCTTTTTGAACACACCAAAATATCATTTGATTTTATTTATATTTAAGGTGAGTCAATACATCCTTATTTACAAAATACTTAGAGTTACATCACTCCGATTTCTCAATGTCAGATAAAGGACATTCCCCAGGGTCATCGTCCGAGTTTACATCAAACTTTATAGAATAGGATGGTTGAGCATGTAGGCTCTCCTTTTCCTCTTTAGACAACATGGGTGCGTTAGGTCCACACCCTAGAGGCCAATCTCAAATTGTGGAAGGATTCTTGATTTTAGTTGTTCACTTCTCTTCAATCTTTAAGCCTCTCTCTAGCTTGAGTCACATAAGATCTTGAGCTAGAGTTTTGTCATCAAGAATTTATGGAACCTCTACCTTGGCATTTCCTTCCTTTACGTCATTCTTGCATGGAATTCTAATATTTTTCCCTTTACTTCATCTTTCCTTTGACCTTCCCATTCTTGCATTCAATTTCAAATTTGGTCAATCCTCAAGACTTCCAGTTTGAGTCAAGGGTCAACTACCCTGATCAGCTATGGTAGACTCAAAAAGGCCTAGTGTTGAACCCTAAGCTCTAATACCAAATGTAATAACCCATCCCTGGGTATGTGCAGGATCATGATGGGCCAAAAAGTGGCAATATGATGGATTTGTGGTTGATGACTTGTTTTTTACCCAAAATTGATGAAACAAAAAGGGTTTTTAAAGGAGATTCTCAGCTTTCCACCAATATAAATTATGTTTTACTTTGAATTTAATAAGTAATTATTATTCATTTTCTATTTGAATTACGACTAAAGTCCTGATTGATAGGCTGATTAAAAAACATTTATAGCTTTCAAACGGTAACACATTTTTTGAATCCAAAACATGTGTCACATTCTATGCTTTGCATAATATTGGATTAAAAAAATAAAAAATGAATTTTGTGAAGTTTTGACCAAGTTAAGGTGGTCAGACATACGAGTTTTTTATATCTTTTAAAAATTTTAATAAAAAAATCATAATTAATTATTTATTTGGAAAAAATTTACAAAAAAATATGCATCACATCGGGACATGAGTCCCCTACTTATATCTAAAATCTTATAAAAAAATATTATCATTTTATTGTGGTTAGGGTGGTCAGACAAACACTTACTTCTTATTTTTTCCTTGAAATTTAAGTACTACTCCATTGAAATTTCAAATTTTCACCAAATAGATTTTATTTTTTTAAAACAAAACTAGTAGTTTAGAAACTACATTCAATTTTCTACAGATTCTATTTTTACATATTTTCAAAATAATATAGATATCTTATTCAAATTTTTAGGTCAAGTTTCCTAACTCTTATTTTTCTGATTTTTTTG
Organism: Sequoiadendron giganteum; assembly: GCA_007115665.2. Lineage (NCBI taxonomy): Eukaryota > Viridiplantae > Streptophyta > Pinopsida > Cupressales > Cupressaceae > Sequoiadendron > Sequoiadendron giganteum. The sequence goes on along the minus strand of CM021110.1, from coordinate 361,622,914 downwards.
CCACTTAAGGGCCTGTTTTTTCCATGATGATCCTGCACATACCCCCCTAATTATTACTTAATAAATATTAGGGTACTCCAAATTAAAGAGACATAACTAGTGGCTAAATTTAATTATAGCTACACATGTCCATTTAAAAAGAGTCAAAGATTCTTATATTAACTTCAATTGTCAAATTACAATATCATGTTCACTTATCACCTAAGGCCATAATATCAATTCATCGTACATTTCTCATCAAGTACATAAATGATATTTACATCAAGTTACATCATAGAATATATTAGTTTGGTGAACACTAAGGTTCTTCTTCTTGGCTCGCCTCCACTGGTGGATGAGAACATGGTTGAAGAACTTTACTACCCATCCATGAAGCTTACAATTCCCCGATATTCTTCTAACTTGAATAATGCCTGACCCTACATAGAGAGTTTAGAAAGAGAACAACCTACAAGGTTGAATCTGGTGTGTTCCCAACATCAACATGCAATTTCTATCTATATACTAGAAAAGAAAGTGCAAGATCTA